>BMAW01055497.1:1356-32222 GCA_019974015.1 Nephila pilipes
ATTCAAAACTTGTGATTTACGAGTGTGTTTACCGCAGAAAAGGTGATACATTTTCATAAGGTTGGACTTTTACGTTAGGATAATAACCATGGAAGCCCTTCCCCAGCCACAGGATGTTATGTTTCCTCAATCTGAACACTCTCTCTTAGCGACAGGATGCACTCTTCCGTCGCACTTCCGCTCCTGTCGGGTATAAAAGGCGAGTCGCTCGCAGCAGCCACTCATTCTGATTTTTGACTCAGAAATCTTAACAATGCCTCGATTAGCTTTCTTTGCCCACGCCAACGTGTTTCATCACCATGGAGAGCCAGTGCCCGTGGAAATTGCCTTGGCCACGATCCCGGACGATGGGTCCGAGCCCCAAGTGCGAGTGATTACGGTGGACCATTCGACCTTGCCGAGTTCCTCCAAAGATTGGCGGACCAACCACTGGATTGCGGAACGAATCCACCTGTCGCTGCAACACGTGCCTGGCAGCGTTCCGATCTCTTACCACAAGTTCAGTGTGATACACCGGTACCGAGATCTGAAAAAAGATTCAGAAGGAGGGATCGTGGTCGTCAAAGGGGAGGATCAACGTAAAATGTTGGCCCCGTATGTTTTGCCTGTGATCAACCTGAATCACCTGCCCAAGTACAAGGAGATTTGGGATTCGAATGTTCCGCCCAATGTGCACAAGGAGGTGCACGTGAGAGGAGACGTGTCAGAGTGCAGCATGGTGAAAGCATTCAAATTTGCCCGCTATCTGCAACATTTCCGTTCTGACTACGAATATGCTGATTCGGACTCGGACTGGGACTCTGATTTGGACTATTGAACTTTTGGTTTATTATGGACTCTGAAATGGACAATTGAACTTTTAAAAAAATTTATCACCGAAAAAAGGGGGACCGAGTCGACTGTTTTTGTCGACTCGGTCCCCTTTTTTTCAAACCACACAATACGCCAAGGTTGGAACAGATCTCATTCAAAACTTGTGATTTACTGCAGAAAAGGTGAAGAATTTTATCATAAGGTTGGACTTTTACATTATGATGACAACCATGGAAGCCCTTCCCCAACCACTGGATGTTACGTTTCCTCAACCCTGAACACTCCCTCCTAGCGACAGGATGCACTCTTCCTTCATACATCCGCTTCTGTCGGGTATAAAAGGCGAGTCGCTCGCAGCAAAAGACATTCTGATTTTTTGTTGACTCAGAGCTCTGTTTTGACATGTCTCGCATTGCCTTCTTTGCACACGCCAACGTGTTCCTGTACTCTCGGCAACCCGTGCCGATTGAAATTGCCTTGGCCCGCATTCCTGAGGAGTATGACCGAGATCCCGAAGCGTACGTTTTGACCGTGGACCATTCCCACCTGCCGATGAATGCCAAGGACCGGTACACTCACCGGTACATGCATCAGCACCTGCATCTGCCGCTGGACATCCCGAGAAGTGTGCCCTACGAATGGGTGTCGTTTAGCGTGCGGGGACTGTATAATTACCTGGACCAAGAAGAAGGAGGGGTGGTGCTGGTGAAAGGATCCGAACAAAAGCATCTCTTTGCCTCGTTTGGATTGCCGGTCGTGTCGGTGGAACACCTGCCCAGGTACAGAGACTTGTGGGGTATCGACGTACCCAGCTATGTGCACGACGACGTGCACGTGGAGGGAAACACCTCCGAGTGCTGCTTGGCCAAAGTCTATCGATTCGCCCGATACATGCAGCAAGTGGAGCGATTGAACAAGGAATTACAGCACAACCTGCTGCGCATGGAGTATTAAAAGAGATTGACAAAAACTTTGGACTGAATTAATGGACTAGAACCGAAAAAAGGGGGACCGAGTCGACTTGTGGTGTCGACTCGGTCCCTCTTTTTTTGGTAAAAAGAGTGTGCCAAGATTGGAATGTAACTTTTTTCAAAACTTGTAAAGATCCATGAGATTGTATCCATAAAACTTTTGTTTCATTGATTTGTGTCGTGATTGGAATGTAACCTTTTCAAAACCCATGAGATTGTATAAGGTTTCTGTATCAATAAAATTTTTGTTTCTTTGACCTGTGTCGTGATGATTATTCAAACCACCCCTCTCGAGTAGAATACTCACTCACCCTTCTATGTGAAAAAAAAATTTTAAGCTTAAGACTGCACTGCACTGTAATAATTCTTTACCGTATTGTTACTCTGAAACAAATTTTTAACTGTTTGGCTGGACGGTTTCAAACATGAAAAGTTGGGCTCTAAACATGAAAGGGGAACGGAAAAGGGTAGAAAGAGGAGTGGAAAAGGAAAAAAGTAGCTCGAAAAGTGAACGTAGTGGGAAGGAAGAATAAATGGGGAAAATAGGGTTAAAAGGTGTGAAAATCAACAGAAAGGCAAAGGTTGGTGTCTCGTGGGGAGGAAAACACGTGGGGAGAGGTCGTTTCGTTTCATATTAGGTCGTTTTCCATTTCCAGTCATTTTTTCAAAGGGTCACGGTGCTCAACTATTTTTTCGACCGACTGTACCTGTACTATTGTTGTGTGACAATTTTAATTGATTTATCCTTGCTTCGAATTAAGATGAACTTAAGAGATTTGCGATTTGACTATTTTTTACGACGAAAGATGAGTCGGGTAATAGAGACAACGACCATCTCTGCTATCCCTCATCCGTTACAAATCTAAAATGCTATGTTGAATAATTATCATGTTGTTATTTTTTGGTTAATAATCATAATAAAGTCTGTTTATTTAATTATTTTTGTGTACTATTTCAACCAAACCCTTAAAATCAAGGTAAAAATAACTTGATTCTATGAATTAAACGGATTAATTTTATTTTCATTAATTTGAATGTGAAAAAAATGCTTCAGTTCGTGAATAGATTCTTGGAACGAGTTAAATTTGGAAAGCAAGGTATAAGTGCATTAATATCTAGATTTTTTTTCCATGCCGATACCTCATATCAATATACCCAATTTCAAAAGTTAAAATTTATGAAAAAGTTATTAAAGCCTTTCGGAATCGGCTACAAACTGTGATAAGGAGGTCTGAAAGATTACAGAAGCGGATCAGATGTTTAGTACATAATCAATATGTTAATCGCAGTTTTTCTTTTGCCTCTTGTAATAATTCTGGGCACTTTAGTCACTCTGTTAGAAAGGGCGCTAGCACCAGTTATTATAAAAAGCTGTCTACTCAATATGGCCGAGGGATCCGAGTGAAGCTAGGAGAAGACTTAGAGTGTGGTAATATTGAGAAATTGTTTGAAGGGGCTAGGCGGAATACTAAGATTCAATAGGATAGATCGGCAAATATTATAATAAGAGAAGACGGGAAGTTGATGTTAAGGTAAAGGATTTAGTATTGGTGCAAACACATCCTATGAGATCGGCAAGCAAGAGCATTGTGAGTAAGTTTAAACCTAAATTTGAAGGCCCATATGAGGTGATGAAGGTTGAGAACAACTATGTGGTTATTTGGAAATTGAGTAAACTGGTGAATGTAGATCAGGTACGGATTTATCAACCAAGAGAAAGGGATGAAGGTGGTGTTGAGACAGACGGATTGAATGGTGAAAGGTCTAGGACAGAACAAGTAGAAACTGAGGGTAGCAAAGATCTAGCCAGAGAGGAGTCCTCTAAAGAAGGGCAATGGCGAGGTAAGGGAATGAGAAGTGAAAGGTCGACTGAATATTCTAATAAACGCGAAAAACAGCATCAGAGTAAAGGGAGGCCACCAGTGAGAAGGAACTGGCGAAAACGCAGTGCACCTTCTTCATTAGTTGAGAATATTGAAGTTAAAAGACGACCTCATGAGAGCTGCAAGTGGAGAAAGAGGCCAATTACTGTATCATTCCATCAGGAAAAATAAAGATGTCTAGGAGAGAAGCAGCTGACGAAAGTAAAGTCCTGTGTGGAAGGTCCAGTCCCTGCCCATTTCAAAAAGCAAACATCGAAAGAAAAGTCTGGTTCGTAAGATCCAGTCTTGGTCCATTTCGAGGAGAGATAGACAACGACAGACAAGTCCTGCCTGGGAGGTCAAGTCCTTATCAGCTTCGCAGCAGACGACATATCAAGGAAGGGCAAGAGCAGTCCCGGAGGTCAGGTCCATATCCCCCTATGCAACACATTGCGCATCAGCGAGAGGCAAGCGATAACAGGAAAGACAATTCCATACCAGAAAAGAGCCGGAGGAGTAAAAACAGCGAGGAGCAGGAGTAGATTTCGGCCCTACAAGTGACTCAACTGTGATGATTGAAAAATGAAAATGATTCTGTAAAATGATCTGTTGTTGATTGTATAAATTTCTGATTGTTAGCTACTTAAGTATGTTTAAATTTATCAACGTAATTTCTATCGGGTCGTTAAGACCCTCAAATAAATCACGTTTTCTTCACGGAGGGGGTTGTGACGGGTCTATCCGCGACCTTGTCACTAACAGTCCACTTGGGGAAATTTCAGTCCTCAACAATTATTTGTATTAGAAAGCTTCCTTCTGAGAAGAGAACGTGATCATGCTAATTAAGACTGATATAATATATACTGTATAAGCTTTCAGAAGAAGAGAGATGGGATAGATTTGTAGCTGAGTAATTAATAAATTGAAGTGTTTTAGAATATGTCGACCCTTCCTTCCGACCCTACACTCTTACAAACTGAAACTTTGGTATGTTTTAGTTAATAACCTTGCGTATAGTGTTATTCAACTGTTCGCTTAATATCTCCATAAGCATAACTTCTTAAGTGTTAGTTATGATGATATTTTCTCTCGAAGAAAGTACTTTTGAGAAACAGCTTTCTGTAATCAGATATTTAGTTTCGGAAAGTGCAAAACCACTAAGAATACTCTGTGGAACGAACAAGGAATACGGTTATAAGAGCTCGAATAACGAGAATTTTTATGCATGGTTATTTAAAAATTTGTTACAAAAACTTCAAAGCCCAGCAACGCTCCAAGCATCCAGTAACACTGTCGACCTCAACGATAGGGCCTCGTATTGATTCACTTATCCAAGAAGACCGACAACTTACAGTTACTTAGTCGACATTTTTCAGAAATTTGATTAATTGTTTATAAATTGCTGGAAAAGGTCTAGAATGTGTTGACACAACTCAGTCCATCACTCAAAACATTAACTACAGAACTACTGGTGCAAGCTGGGTTCCTAGAGAGCTTACCATTCTTCTCAAAGTCAAGAGATTTCGATTTACTTCGAGCGCCAAGACCTTTCAATAATGAAAATGGTGCAGTTTTGAATACGATTTTAACTTATGGTGAAGCTTTGATACATAATTTGAGCCGGAGTCCAAGTGTGAAATCATGCACTCAGAACATTCTGAATAGACTGCCCGTAAAAAATTCAAAACACAGCCTTCAGTTCATAATACTGTATTAAGAATCTTTTGGTATCATAGTCTGATTTTCTGCAATTATTCAGAGGGGTAACGCTCGATCAATAGCCAAAACTACTCAGAAACGATTGAGAAGAAAATCAAGCTTGCTTTGAAGAAAAATTGCCCGGAATGGCAAGGGAAAGGCATGCTTTTTCTACAAGACAACGCTCGACCTCATACAGTATAACTATCACTGGAATTGATTGGCAAAGAGAGTTGCGTGCATCTACCTCAACCCCCTTCAGTATTGACCTTGCCCCTTTGGAATTTTATCTTTTTGATCCCATGAAAGACGTTTTGCGTGGCATCAAGCTCAATGACAATAAAGAGAAAAAAAAATGTTCAAAACTGACTTCGAAATCAAGGTAAAGAATTCTTCAATTTGGAGATAAAGAAGACTCCGAATAATATGGGAAAAGTACAGAGTAGTTGATGGGAATAACGTGAAAAAGTTAATAAGAAATTGCACTCATAATTTTTACTCACTCAATTTGCTAATTTTGCTGACTCATAATAATGCTATTATTTGTCTTTATAAATAATAAATAGCCCTCGCACAAGAATTTATTTAAGATCACAAAAAGACTTTATTTTTCTAATATAAGAAGTTTTGTCAAATCATTTGGGGACAAAAATTCGACGTAAAATATTGGTGAACGATTTGATAAAGTCCTTCACAGCAGTTATGGGAGATGATAATTGGCCATATGTAAACGAAATCTTTACTCCATGAGTTTCATTGTGAGGAATAAGGTTTCGCAGTAATACATATGTCATACCTAAATTAGAATTGGGCATCAAGCAGCTTTCTTCAAATGCTAACTTATCAAATGAAAAAATTCTGAAATAAAAAAAAACGATTTTATATTTTCAGTGGTAGCCACACTTAACAAAGAGCCGCACCCATCCACCCTTTTTGCATTATAAACTCTCAAAGTTAAGAAATTGCTCTTCGTAATTAATAATGAGTATCTTAATTATGTTTTTGTGTTTTATTTATGTGGCCCTCCTCCTACATTTGTCGGTTTTGTGACGTTGAGCTATTCGCAGTTTTTCTCTTTACTAATACTGGGAACTTTTTGTAATTTAAACTGAATGTAGCTACAACTCCTTCCCAATCAAAATGAAACGTGTTTTTTTAAAATAAGATAAAAATAAGATGTATAATGAATTGATTAGGGAATATATATGAACAGAATTAGGGTTAACATATGCGAAATAGAATTGAAAGGAATTTGAAGGTCGGCAGATAATAACGAGAACCTCAAAAATATTGTATGTTAATTGGAGTGAATTATTATAATTAACTGTTTGAAGTGAAATTGTTTAGAAGTGACTTCTGATTAGAGTAATAGGAGTCAAATCTACTTACTCAAGAAGTGTCATACACGATATGAGTGAATTAGAAAATTAAAACTTTTTTTATTTAATTATAAGATAGGATTAACGTGATTTAAAATGATTCAGGAGAGAGAGGGGCCTTACACATTCTGTGAAGATACTTGAAAAACCGTGTTGTCTCTTTTATGATGTCTCTCCGATTGTATTTGTGACCTTTTAAGGGAACCTTATAATATCTGTAGAGTTAAATTATGAAGAGTGGCCGATACAACTGATGTAAAACCCAAATAATTCATTTGGCTTTCTGTAGTCTCATTACTTTTAGCTATTTTATCTTTTATTGTCAAAGTGATATTTATATTACGTTATATGCATACTAACTTTTCACATTAATATTTTCATATTTTAAATATATGAAATCTGTAAAATTTCACAGGCCCCTGTAAAAAATGCTTCCGATTGAGGAAAAAAAAACTAGAAATATATGAAACTTTTTATCTTATTATTTAATATAATTAATAGAAAGCATGTCTTCAATGAGACTTAACTGTCATCAATGAAATCATTATTAGAAGAAATCGACACTTTCTTCTTTAAGAATTTTTAGAATCAAATATTTTATATTATTCTTAAAATAAAACTTTTTAAAAGTTCGAAAAATAAAAATCAATTACGGAATGTTGGTTTCGAGTATAGTGTATTTTCGGAAAAATCAAGCCTGTAATCCTTCCAATGTTGTAATTATTTCAGGACGAAATAATTAATAGCCAGGATGGTTTCAGGAACAAATATTATTTAATGCTCGACACGTTCCACAACACAAGACAGGATACAAATACATAAATAAAACACAGATTCACGAACATGACTACATCGTTCTTCTTACCAAGTCTTCTCGCCTTCGATCGAGCTTGCGCTCGCTAGTCGTGCTGCTCACCAAAAAAACATGTGGCGCCATCTGGCTACCGTTTAATAGTTACATGGAAGGTAGTGGTAAATTACAGTGTTACATCCTCCCCCTACACTTCCGAAAGCCGTCTCGGCGAGGTGGTGTAATGTCAGGCATGGCATTCTCTCCAGCAGTTCCTCGAGGAGGCAATGATTGCTTTTGAGGTCTTCCTCTTCTCCTGAGAGGCACTACAGGAGATTGGGTCTCTGTGTTAGTGTTACTTAAAAAAGGAGTTAAAGCCGATGCATGGTAAACACCTAAAGGTTCATCAGGTTTGTCACAACTGGCTACCACAAAGGTAGTAGGAGATCTCTGGGATAGCACAATGTAGGGCCCATCTTTCCTAGGCATCAATTTTGCACTTCTATCTTGGCTTGCTTTACTCAGTGGGTGAAGCTTTACCCAGACTAGATCATTAGTTTTATAGACAGGACTTGGCTTACGAGATTTGTCTGCAAATGTTTTTCGACGATCTTGATTCTTCTCAATATTTTCTTTAATTTGTGACATATATCCTGCAAAACGCTTTAAATAGGGTGTGAATTCCGGTACAAAATTATCATTATGGATGATAGACCGAAGATCAGTACTTACGTGATCCAAAGTTCGTAATTCTCTGGCGAAGGTTAGGTACGCTGCCGTGTGATCAGTGGTCTCACATTTTGCAGTATTCATTGCAAACCTAATAGCTGGTAACTTTTCATTATGTTCCTGGATTCTAGATAATTTCTGTTCTTTATTCTTCGGTTCAGAATCAAACTTTTCCTGTTGAGACTGAAGTTGTCTTTCATCAACAATTTTCATTGCTTTTTCTTCAATACTGGTATCCTGTAACCCTATAGCTTCGGATAATTTTTTATTCTCCTTCTGAATTTCGGTAAACTTCTCGTCCCTTTCTTTCAATTCAGATTCAAACTTTTCCTGCTGAGGCTGAAATCGTTTTTCATAGTACTCTTGGATTTTTCTTTGTTTTCTTCTATTGTTTTCAATTATTAATTTTTCTAATCTTAATTTTTCTCGTTCAAATTCCCTTTCTAACTTTTTTTCTCTTTCAATCCTCTCCCTTTCTAACTTTTTTTCTCTTTCTTTCCTATCTTTAATTATATTATCTAACATTTTTTTGACAAACTGCTCATTATCCGTAAAGAATGTGCATGTAGTGATTTTGTCACGGAAGTCGATGATTTTATCATCAGAAGTAACAGAAACTTTTAATTCTATTGCTAAGTTGTAAAGGTCAATCTTCTTGCCTCTCGAGAGAAATGCCATTTTATCTGATACAATTATCTAAATGCAAATCTTTTTTTTTTTTAATGTAAGCTTAAAATTATAAATTCAGTTAGTTTTCCCAATTAACTAATTAAGAATTAAATACTCATTAAACAACTACCTTCCTTGTAGCAGAAATATAACTAATAGAAAATTTCACATGGATGTGCACATAAACAAAATTATTCAACACATATAGATTTTGAGAAAACCTAAATAAAATGTTCATGAAATTCAAGAGTACAATAAAATATAAAATAAAGCATGAAAAACAGTTACATGTTGAAACAGTTGAAATGATATATCATGTGATACTAAGAATATAGAATTGCTTATTATACAAAAACATTTACAAAGCTCAATCCAAAAAATTATGAGTTGTTATGATAAAAGAAATATAATATTCTGAAAACACTTAATTTCTACACATCATATAATCAGAATATAAATAATCAGTTGCCAGAATGCTTAACAATCATTCATTTATAAGCAACAGTGTCAAAAAAACAGTGACATTCTTATCATTCTAACCAAATTATACTATAATACTTTCTAATATTTAAAATATGCTTATTTAAATTTTATTACAATTGATAGACCAATATAGTTTAAATAACTTTAGTGAAAACACAAAATAAAATTTTAAGAAACTGGTGCAGAAAAAATCAATTAACCAACAATATATATACTCAAGGAACGAGATCTTTAAAATCACACAAAAATAGAATTTTCTGAAAACTATAAATATATCAAGTATGGAAAGAGTAAAATAACTAGATTTGAAACATTATATAAATCAAAGTATGATTATTGCAAGCAAGGATTTTCACTCACGCACAGAAATATCGGATGTTATTTCTTCCACACAAATCGAGTACTTCACACAAAAGACGATGAATTCGAATTCTTACTTTAAAATATCTTGGGTGATATTTCTTCTATTTTACGTTAAATATCGGATGATATTTTTTTTTTTCCAAATATAAATCACGCAATCTTCCACTTTAAATATCGGATGATATTTCTTCTATTTCACTTTAAATATTGGATGATAGTTCTTCAAATGTAAATCCCGCAATCTTTCAATTTAAATATCGGATGATATTTCTTCTATTCCATTTTAAATATCGGATGATATTTCTTCAAATATAAATCAAGCAATTTTTCACTTTAAATATCGGATGATATTTCTTCAAATAAAACAAAAGTGCACTTCACATAGCACTTTCAAAATAAGTGTCGGGGCGACACACAGAGAAACTTGTACACACGTAGTGAGCCGATCAAAGGGAAAAAAAATGTCCGACGAGTCATGCCACACGTTCGGGCGCCAATGTAATCCTTCCAATGTTGTAATTATTTCAGGACGAAATAATTAATAGCCAGGATGGTTTCAGGAACAAATATTATTTAATGCTCGACACGTTCCACAACACAAGACAGGATATAAATACATAAATAAAACACAGATTCACGAACATGACTACATCGTTCTTCTTACCAAGTCTTCTCGCCTTCGATCGAGCTTGCGCTCGCTAGTCGTGCTGCTCACCAAAAAAAACATGTGGCGCCATCTGGCTACCGTTTAATAGTTACATGGAAGGTAGTGGTAAATTACAGTGTTACAAGCCTTATTTATTATAGATATATTCATACTTTTTTACGATTGCATTTACTTTTGGCCACAATAGAAAGCTGCAAACTAAAACCTCATCTGAATTTAAGTAAAGGTTAAAATTAAATAAAAAAAAATTAAGTTATTGTTTAATTTTCTAATATTTTCAAAGTTTTCAAGCTACTGAAAAAGTATAAATTGTAACGTGAGCTTTATATGCGACTGAAAAAATATCCTTTACATAGTTACTATTTACTCTTTAAAATTGATATTCCTCAAAAAGTGTAATTAAAGAACATTTTTCTTTATTTTAATGCAAAGTATTACAGATATATTTTTAAGCAATTGTATGCAATTTATCTACTCTTTTAACCAATAAAACATATTAAAGTCAGGTATATTGTTTTAACTATTCTGTACTTTCACTAAATATTATTTAAATTGCTTTTATTGTAAACGATAACTCTTGTTCAGTCGTAGTAAATCTAAACAATAAGACAAACAAAATTTCATTTTTTTTTTTTTTTCCCCATATTTTTCAGTTTTCTTTATTTCTTTGGTTCAGTTGATATCAAAGAATAAACAAACATACGAAGGCGAATGGTATAAACACTTTTGCTAGCGAAAGTATTATTCTGTTTACTTTAATTGAGTTTACTTTCGGCCATAGTTTCGTATTTCAGAGGAAAGAAAATCTTGGTTTAGCTGAATAAAGAGGAATAGGAAATACATTTTAAATATTAAATCTATACTTTTGCGAAGCCATGAAAAATCATTTCACAATATTTGAAAAGGAAAATAATATTTTTTCATTCTTATTCCTGAATGCAGAAAAGGGCTTTGGAAAACGATAAAAGAAAATTAGATTTAAATACATTTCCTTTTCGCTCAATCTTCGGTATAGTTTGTAATTATTATCATATCGGAAAGTTAAAGAAAACTATCAGTTTGCAGGACTCATTGTGTTACAGTTAAGGAAAGAATATGGTTACATTATTATACAGAAAATATTCCTTCAAGCAAAGAAGCATCAAACAGATATAGATTTCTCAAAAAAAAAAATAAATAAATGGCTAAATCTCTAGTTTCGTTTGGTTTTTATTAACGTCGCTCAAGAAGCAACATGAGGGCTATTGGCGTCGCTCTAGAATGTAGCACTTGAAATGTAGCAAAAGTTTAAAATAACGTTATTAATCGATTGGAGAAATAGATGGATAAAAAAATTATTTAGCTTCAAAGCAAAAAAGATTTTTTTTTTTTTTTTTTTTTTTTTTTTTTAAATGCGAAATGAACGAAAAATAGATATGGAAAATACAGATAGTTTATGCATTCAGGGAAAAGATTTTTGATTCGCATTTTATCTCACTTCATTTGAATTTTCGGTATTAAATGGTTACAATAAGGTTTGTAATGCAGATATATATATATATAAAAGAATATTTGAGAAATTTAGACAGTATGGCAAACGTTTTTTATTTCCAAAACAAATGCTTTACTCTAACATCCCTTCCAACGTAATGTTGAAAAATCCTTTTTTTAAATTCGAGTATGCATAAATACCATTCTACAAAATGAATTACATTGCATTTCAAATTTTAATTTTCTTCTCAGAGAATATAGAGACAACATCTATCCGTCAAAATAATTTTCTCCATTTTGCCTGAAACCCTTCGAGAATAGTTGCTGTGAATAAAATGCAAGATTTATACGCATAAATAACACTCATGGACATTGAAAATATTGCACCAATAAGAAAGCGAGGTACAATCGCGATTCTTTGCAAAGTAGCAAAATGATGTCCGATAGGAAAACTGATCCAAGTTTGGTGCCAATGTGCATGACCAAACACCCTGCAATGACACTGAAGTATGGTGTGGCACTTATGTAACGTTCCCATATAAACGGATACGTAACGTCATGACTACGTCATCACACGTATATAAGCGGTGAGGAAGAAATTGGTGAAACTTATTCTCATTTCATTCAGTTTTAACTCACCTTTTTGCGTATCAGCCAATTAGGTGCAGATATATTTTGTTTGTGCAAGTGTTGGTTGTGGATTATACTTGCTACAGTTAAGGTTTTATTCAGGCGTTTCCCGTCGTCTTCTTCTACTGAAATATATAATTATTTAGGCAATCAAATCGGATAACTGGAGTCTTAACATGTAGGGGTACCGATTAATTTCCCCTACAGGAAGTGGTTATAGTATAATAATTCGATATAAAAACCAACGTTTTTATATGGTGGCAAAGTTTATTAGAGAAAATTATTGAAATATTAGTTAATACTGTTAGTTATTTTATCTTTAAAATTTACTTAAAAAGAGACATTTGTGAGCGTATTAAAAAATTCATAATATAAAATCAAAACATGCATTTGAAAGTTTGTAAGTCATTCTATTAAAAAAAAAAAATGGGAACCAGAATTCAGAAAAAATTATTGTGATAAGATATGGCGCCTAATATTGGAAACTTTCTTTCTTGCGAATGATTACTGACTAAAAGTCAGCAACCCTTACTATCTCGGAAATTGTAAAGGGGAGATAGTATCTCCCCTTTGTGAGTACAAAAGGTTTACGATAACCTCATGCGGTGTGGGGAGTGCCCGGTGCTCCCAGAGGGGGAAAGAAATTTTTCCCTCAATCCTAAAAGCGCCTAGAGGAAAGAATATTTTGACTTATTAAAATTATTGAAATATTAGTTAAAACTTGTCGCAAACGTATAAATATTGCATTGTTAGGCGAGTACGAACGATTCCCAAAATTTCAAAGCTCTAGCTTGATGGGAAGTTGATTAAATTAACGATCGAAAATTTGATGACACACACACACACACACACACTCACACACACACACACACACACCAAGTGAAATTCAGAAAAACGTTGTAAAAAGCGCTAAGATTCAGAAACTATCACATTCTGAATGTAGGAGGACTTAAGTAAGCGAAAAATGCCAGGTAGACGTGTGAGAATATATTTCGCACAGCTAAGGGAGATAGAACTGATCATCGGCATGAAAACCTCAGGGTGTGGATCGTCGGGTCAGTCGTTTGGAGTGTGTCATCAGAACATGTTGGAAGCAGAATCCACTAGGTCTGGAGTGATCAGGGAGACGATGAGACAAGAGGATCAAGCGGTAAGCGGATGTACCTAATACATTGAAGTACAAAAAAGTCGAAACTTTGAAAAACGATTATATTTTGATTTTAAAATAATAATCTGGCTATACTTTAATTTAACTGCACATTTATAATATATGTATCTGACGAAAAAGGTTTCTTTAAATTAATCTGAATTAAACGAGAGATTTAAAAGAGCATAAACTTATATTACAGATAAATTTATTTATTTATTAATAGGAAATCATTAATTTTACCTATTTATTTACGTACTTTATCAATTTCTTAAGCCTGGCGTAAATTTCATTTGTATAGTGTAGAATAAACTTCAATGAGACCTCAAGTTTTTCTTACATATAGTGCAGAAACCACGTATTTCATTTTAAAGGGACTTAGTACCTTTGCACCTTCAAAACTTCGATTTTTCAAATTTGATTTTAAAAAATAACACTGAATGTTAGGAGCATTTTAAAACAAACCGCGTCAAAATCCGACAATTATTACGTCCTGTGCAACAAAAAATGTAAATGTCTAAAGTGGCTTGTTCTATGTAATGCAATGTAAACAAACGTTTTTTTCTCAGTTTGCTATTTTCACACTTTCCCACAGGATTAAAAAAAATCTTTTGCATGCAGAGCTTTCAAATTTTACATGAGTGTTGTACTTGTAAATCTTTATTCTGTGAACTTAAATTTTGTTAATAGGATGATTAGATTTTATTTTATACTATGATACATGAAAAAAAAGTTACTAAATACAAACTTGATAACCTTTTTAATTTTTCAATTTTTTTAATGTAAGGTAAATTTAAAATTTGAAGTTTACAGAATAAGGTCATTATTTAGCTTTAATTTGGTATAACAATTATGGTTCTACTGTACATCTTTCAAAAGTTATCTTGTGGGTAACGTAAGGTAAGCTAATTTATTTTTCAAATTTTTGTACGCATATTTCATGTTGTATAAGAAAATATATTAATTTAATAGCAAAACTTGACCCAATATTTTAAACTATGTACTTTATTACACATACTGGCAAAGTTTCATACTGAAATGAGCAAAAATTGTTGTTTTATGAAGAATCGAAAACAAATTGTCAAAATGTTCTACTTTTGATTTCGTAAGGTACTAAGTCCCCTTAAATAAAGTAGTAATGCAGTTTTAAATAAATAACTAAATAATGAAACAGTTTATATTGAAACAAATGATTAAAAATATTATAGAAATGTTCACGTAAAAGAGCGTCGAAGCAAAACAGAAAATGTAAAACGAACAAATTCATTTTTATAGATTTATACCCTGCTTCTTTTTAGAAACAGATCTTTTTTCAGATAGATTTTATTCGTCTCAAATACGTTAGTTTACTTTCAGAAATCTCATTCCTGAAAAACTCGAGAAGAGAATTCACGAGTAAATACGAAAGAAAGAAAGCTCAGTTTCAAAATTTTCATGACATGAAGTTTCGAAATCAAAAGTAAATAAATAAAAATATTTAAAAAAAAAAACATAAACTGAACAAAAAATTGAAGACATGAAAATTATATTAATTTTTACATCTGCCCAGATTTTCCTATTTTACCTTCTTCTTCTTCTTTTTTTTTTTTTTTTTTTTTTTTTGAGTTTTTAGAACCGTATTGTTTTACCAAGATGGCAGTTTCAAAAAGAAAGTTTAAAAGTTTCAGACAGAACTGAAAACTTTTTTTTCCCTACGATACTACTTAATATTTGCATTACTTATATTAGAATTTTTTGATGTAGTTGAAAATGCACTTTAGGAATTTCATTATTAATAGGTTCAACTTTAGAAAGCAAATTAAGTCCTATCTCGTATTTTCGTGCATTTTGTTAAGAGAATGGAAACAACCCAAATCGTTATTCAAAATATGGAAAGTTGCTATGTTACAAATACATCTATGATTGAACACTATTATCTTGCTTTCTAGAATCTCAGACTTCAACCTAATGTTACAAAGTTACTCGAAATCATCATTATTATCATCGATATGAATCGCTGAAATATTTTAGTAAAATATTAATAAAACAAAGTATAATTACAATCAGTCTCTCGCAACATGTATACAAAATATTATTTCGTGTTAAACTTCACAAGCAATTGACATTAAAAGGAAATTCAAAATTTTCACAATGATGATTAAGTTAACTTTAATATCCTAGATAGAGTAATATCGCAATAAATTTATATATATATATTTAAAATTATATATATATATATATATATATATATATATATATATATATATATATAATTTTGTTATTCAGATTTTATTCCTTCTCGTTATATAGTATTTATGAAGTATATTTGAACTTAGTTCTTCTAAATATTTTTTCTTTAATAATTATTTCTTTTTTACGAAGTAGACTAAAATTGGGTTAAAACATTTGTTTGATTAGGTTTTAACTATTTTTCATTTCAACTTTTGCCCTATCCATTAAGTTATTGCGTATATAGAATTGATTTGTTTCAATGTTGGTAGTAATTATGTACAAACATTGGGAAAGTTAAATAAAATCGCAAATAACTTTCACCCTCTGCAATTGTTAATTAAAACTCGACAAAATTATCTATATGCTCATATCGTTTAATTATTTATCTAATGGAAAAATTAAGTTATTCTCTTCACTGTTCATAACCGAATTTCAAAACTATTTCGAATGTAAATTTGTATTCGAATTTTTATTTTCGGAATTGTCCTAAAACGTATAAAACTAATAGATTCTTACGAAGATTCCCAGTCATACACAGTTGATAGAGGTAAAAAATTGTCTTCATTTTAGGTAATGTTTCTAACAAACGAATACGCAATTCAAAAAAAGAAAGAATAATCGAAGCACAAGAAATTCAGCCATATTTTCAAAGACATTTCGTTTTAATTTTCGCCAAGGCTGGGCGGACGAGCACATAGTTTCGTGTCACCATTCAGCAATGTTCTTAAACAGCGTAACGCTAAATTAAAGTAGACTCCGCGCCGTGTTCACATTTTCAATATTAACAATATCCGAGCGATGCAATAATGCAACCTTATTGGCAGTTCCGCTTCCTTGCTTGAATGAACAAGCGGCGAATGAGGTTGAATACGCCTGAACGCTCCAATCTGAACTTGCGGTGCTATCAGCTTCCTCTGGGCATCAGCGAGATAAGCATATCATTATTTTACAGCACACTAAAGAGCTAATGTTCTAAAATTCCCTTTAAAATGCATTAAATCAACTGCTATGCGATTTCGGCATATGTTTCGTGAAATGTTCGATGATTAGGTACATTACAACAGTTGAATCTGAATTTCCCTTCCTGAAAAAAAATCAGTTGTAATTTTTGAATAATAAAAGATACCAGGACATGAAAAGGAGTTCTGAAATACTATATCTAAGACTCCTTGTTTTTTGTGATATATATCTTTTCATATTATTAGTAGAGCTTATATATTTTTTTTTTTTTTTTGTTTACCTATTAATGCTATTTTAATCATTCTTGTTAGAACGTTAAGAACAAATTTTTTTTGATAAAAAGTTCGTTTTCCCCTCTTTGTTGAATACATACATGATTTATGCGATATGTTTGTTTTTCAGTACCATTTTAAAGAAAACTATTACACGATATGGCGTTATAAATTTTTTATGCATCTGTAAAGGGTACTTATGCATATAGTGAACATAAATATTTTTTTCTCTAAGTAATACTTGAGTGTGTTTTGAGAAATATTTTTTTATATGAATGAAAGAGAAAAAATTTCCAAAATTGCGAAGCTCTGTAATTTGCTCTAAGAAAATGTACAATAAAACAATTTAAAAAGTTGGTTCACTATATTTAGTGTACGGTATTGTTTTTGAGGAGTAAAATCCTTTGTATATTTATAATTTTTCTTAAAAAAAATAGTACCTAAATTCAAATATATCTGAAAAGTCCTGTCCATATTCAACTAAAAGGATCTGAAAAACTTTTTGACAAAAAAAAAATACTTTTATAGTTCAGTAAAATGATTAAATTATCATTGTTAGCCACACAAAACACCTAAGATCTGCGAATAATTTTTAAAATATAAATGTCACAAAAAGATAGAATTATAAATTCGGTAATTTATCTTCCTCTCACGCCCTGATACCCTTAAAATAATTCATGAGAAAATAATGTATAATATATTCCAAATAACAACATTAGTGGACTGAAATAGCGTACATTTGACATCAAGAAAAAATTTTTACTGAGAAATAAAAGTGATAGAATCAGATATGTTAAAAAAATTAAATATTATTCATATTAGATACAAAAATTTATTTTATAATTTCGCTCAGTATCAAAAACTTCATATATATAATAGAGATACATAAATAACCAAACACGTTAAAATAGATATTTTTCAGGGCAATTAAATAGTAGGATATACCTTTCAGTGTGA
This sequence comes from Nephila pilipes, assembly GCA_019974015.1. Classification (NCBI taxonomy): domain Eukaryota; kingdom Metazoa; phylum Arthropoda; class Arachnida; order Araneae; family Nephilidae; genus Nephila; species Nephila pilipes. Next base: position 19,428 of record BMAW01055497.1, read on the forward strand.
AGCGTATTGCCGTTTATAAAAGGCCTAACGTTTTTGTTTGTAGCTGTTATATGAAACTCTTTTTAGTCAAAGATAAAAATTGCTCTCTTGATTACATTTCTATGAATTACTCAAACAACTTAGAAGTTTGCTGGTGAAGAAAACTTACGCTTAATTTCTGTATGTCACATGTGTGGCAAAAATTAATTAGTATCAATGAAAAGTACTTAGTTTTTTTCATTTTAAAAGCACATATGGCTAATTTCTGTTTGTATTCTGAAATTATGTATGATTTTTCATATAGCAAAAGCAAAATTTAAAAAATAATTTCAAAAATATTTTTCTGTGTGAAGAACTATTTTTTTTTTTTGTATATTATATGTAATGACCTTTGTATACATAAAAGTATTTAGGAGTGTGCCATATTAATAAAAGCCTTCAGGTTATCTGAGAGATATTATTGATATTCTTACGAAAAATTCAGGAAAAGCGTTGTATCGATATCTTTATAATCCAGAATGGCTTTAAATTTTAGAATAGCTTTTCAATAAATCAATAAAAAAGCACATTTAAAATATTCTTAAATAAATAAATTGTTGTATTATCTCTAAATATGTTTTAGAATTGAGTCTATTCACTTACATTTCTTATAAGAATCACTAATTGAAGGGATTTTAACCTTATTTCACATGTTCATGATTAAAACCCAACATTTTAGGAATAATATTCTTGCAAACAATAATTCTTTTTTTTATGTATATAATTCATAAATTATCACATGAGATTAGGCAACTGAAAGAACCATTTTTGGATAACCTTAAAGTAGAATTTCCAGATATTTCGAATACGCTAAGGTTGCAGAAACGATTTCGTCAAAAACCCTCGCTAAATTCATGAGTCACGAATAGTGAACTAAATATAAGTAACAAAACTTTGAAAAGTGATCAGCTGACGATTCAATACAATAACAGACACAATACATCCAACAATGATAATGCCTCTTTTGCTGAGGTGAAAACCCGTATTTTGTAGACTAGGGCTCGGCAATTTACGACCCATGGGTGACCCAGTGACCCCTTTCATAATTTCAAATGACCCACTTAAGTTAAGAAAATAAAGCATAATGTATGTAAAAAAAATTATGAAGTATTATAGGAAAGGAGCACTTGAAGTTTAATAATAAATAAATAACTGAAAGTAAATTCGGCTCAACTAATAAATACAAGTAAATATTTTCGTACGTGAAATTTATATCAAGTATGAATAGGAATAGAACTATTATTGAAAATAATAGCTCTAATAAAGATCGTAACTATAGAAATTTCTGATGTTTGTATACGTCCTAAGATGACTGACTATAATTCATACTTGATTAAATTGGTGTTACAAATTCAGCAAGACTCATTGATATCGGAGAGAAAAATTAAATTTTCCCAAAATTATTGTTTTAAAAGGAAAATATCACTAACCCGTTTCGGGTTAGTGATATTTTCATTTTAAAACAATGTTCATTTCATTTACATTTAATGTTCATTTCATTTACATTATTTTCATTTTAAAACAATGTTCATTTCATTTTCAATGACTGTTTCATTTTAAACAGTTTTCTAAACACGCACATTTAAATTGATTTTGACCCGAAGCCAAAAAACGGGGGAAAGTGTACCGACGCCTATTGCAGACTATATTATTGTATAGCTGTGATGAGGGTTTGTGTTAGTCCTCTTACAGTGACACATATTTTAATCGAATGCTCTGCTTTTAACTCTGATCGTTCTAACTATTTTAAATTATATACACTTTCTTTAATTGACTTGGTTGGGAAAAATTCCCAACCAAATATATTTAATTTTTTTAAATGGCATTGATTTTACCTTATTCACATAATTTTACGACATTTTATCTTACTCTTTATAATGGATGTTAATTTTAGTTTGTTTTAGATGGAAAAAACTTAATATCTTAACCTTGTGTTTGGCACAATATATCCCCGGAATTCAGTGCCATCAATTTAACCATATTACTTTTCTTCCAGGAAAGAAGCATTGAACAAAACTTATCTCCTAAGCGTAAAATTAATCCATTATAGTGATGGTTAATCCATTATAGTAATCTGCTAATTGGCATGATTAATTCGTAATTGGCATGATACGGATTCGTCTGCTAGGGCCTACATTCTTAATTGTATCATTACTTTACTTTCGATTGGAAAAAAAACTTTCACTTAAGCAGTCATTATCTAGGATTTTGCAATCTGAGATCTGCAAATGAGCCGAAATTGAGAAGAATTTGAAATGATTCGCAGTCTATCAAAGATGGTTTTCAATTCCTATTTCCAAAAATCGGAATCTGTTTTAAAATTAACAATAGATGAGGACTACAGAATTCTTTTTCCGCGATTAGCAAAAAAAAAAAAGAGTTATTCTAATATTCCGACATAATCATCTGAATCTTATTTCAGGATAACAATTTTTAATCAATATTTGGATGCTGTAATTTTACATTATAAGAAATCATGGAGAAATCTCATATATGCAGATAAAAATAAATTAGAAATACTAAAAGAAACATATTCTTTAGCTTTGTCACATACAGTGGCACAAACAATTGAGGATACACCTTACTTTTACTTGATAAATCCAACTTTCAATCAAAATAACACCTTAACCAGAAGTGCAAACGAATTTTTATTCTTAGACATAACAAAAGGTTTAATTAACAGTAAAAATAAAGAAAAATCAACGACAAAATTCTAAAATAAAACTTTTTAGAGGCATTTCAAATAAACATAAGCAGATTTTTACCTCAAAAAATTGAGGATACACAAATGAAATTTTTGTTTAAGTACCACTTGATTTCTTTTTGCTTGCTACTAAAGTTTGGGAAATTTTATCCTAAACTTTTTCAACTATTATTTCTGTCTTTTGAAGTTGGTTATGAGAATATAAAGCTGTAATTTTAAATGAAAAATGGCTCCTCGGAAAGAGACTAGTATTGATGTAAGAAAATTTATATTAAGGTTATTTAAGAAGGGAAAATCTTATCGTGAAATAGCTGAAACTGTCGGTAGAAGTCACTCATGTGTCCAGAAAATCATTGGGAAATTTAAACGCGATGGATTAATTCAAAATAAGAGTGCAAGAGGAAGGAAAAGTATTCTGAGTGATGTAGCTAAAAGGAAAATTTTAAAAGATATCAAGATTAATCCTAAACTGAGTGCAGTCAAACTAGCTGCAGAAACTTCTCGAATAATCTGCAGAAGTGTAAGTGCTGAAACTGTGAGAAATGTGATTAGACATGCTGGATATAGCAGTCGAGTAGCTAGAAAGAAACCTTTCATAAGCTTACAAAATCAGAAAAAGTGTTTAGAGTTTGCAAAAACTCATCAGTTGAAGACCGAAAACTTTTGGAAGAAAGTTATATTTAGTGATGAAAGTAAACTCAACATTTTTGGAAGCGATGGTCGTCACACCGTTTGGAGAAAGCCGAACACCGCTTTGGATCCAAAAAATTTACGTCCTACAGTTAAACATGGTGGTGGCTATATCAGGGTTTGGGGTTGTATGGCTGCAAATGGGGTAGGAAATTTAGTTTTTATAGATGGTATAATGGATCATAAGCTTTATATAGACATACTCCGAAACAATCTTATAGAAAGTGCACAAAAATTGGGTTTAGATGGAAATTTTATATTTCAGCACGACAACGACCCCAAACACACGGCACGTTATGTCAAAATGTGGTGTCTTTTTCATTGTAAACAGCAATTGCACACACCGCCACAGTCCCCTGACATCAATGTCATAGAAAATTTGTGGGCCACACTAGAAACAGCGGTCCAAAAACACCAGATTAGAAACAAAGCCCATTTAAAGCAAGTGTTACAAGAAGAATGGGATAAAATATCTCCAGATACCACTAAAAAATTGGTCGAATCGGTACCAAGACGTTTGGAGGACATTATAAAAGCCAAAGGACATGCAACAAAATACTGATACTGTCTATGCATGTAATATATCGAAAAAATTTCATTGGTGTATCCTTAATTTTTTGAGGTAAAGATCTGCCTATGTTTACTTCAAATATTTGTGAAACTTTTAGTTTTAGATATTTTTTTGTTGATTTTCGTTATTTTTACTGTAAATTAACCCTTTTATTACGTGTAAAATTAAAAATACGTCTTCTATTCTAGTTAATGTGTTATTTTCATTAAAAGTTGGATTTATCAAGTGAAAGTAAGGTGTATTCTCAATTGTTTGAGCCACTGTATATCTGAAATGTCGCTTAACCCTTTGACTGTTAGGTGAGTCAGTAGTTTTCGCTCTCCTATGACGCGCAGCGCTACGATCAAATAGTTGCTGAAAGTGGCAGTCTTTTTCTCCTTAGTGGCTTCTGAAAATATCACCCTTTTCTGACAGTGATACGGATAGCTCGCTAGTTTTTGAATGATAGATTTTAAAGAATTACTTGCGGTATATTAATATAATAATTACACCAATTGCAACTTGCACTTATAAGCAATTGAGTAAATAATAAATATTATATATATTAGTTTCTAAAATATTTATTTATGATCAATTATTTGTGGTATATTAATGCAATATGTAGCCCAATTGTAACACTGAAGCCTTTAAACAATTCAGTAAATGATATATATTACAAATTTTAGTTTCTAAACTACTGAGTTCTTAAACAATTATTTACGGTATATTATGTAACATTTACAACCATTGTATTCACACTTTTAAGCAAGTAAGTAAATGTTAAATATAAATATTAGTTTGTAAAATATTAAATTAAAATATATAAATAAATAATTTATATGTTTTAATTATATGCAATAATACTAATTAGTACACAATTTTAAGCTTTATAAAACATTCAATTTTTACATTTACCAAAATTTCTTTCAGTGTGTGATACACCTTAAAACGTGGAATCGCACAAAATGGAGCATTACATTTAATGCGCCATTTTTCAGTAACAAACTCCCGCCAAATTACTCTAGAAAAATAACTAGATAAACAAATGGGTGGGCAAAATTTTTCCTTATTATGTAAAAAATTTTCCTTTACCTGTACCGCCATTTGTACGTCATCAAATTAACTAAATTTTGCCAGTAAATATAGTTTGTAACACGAATAATGCAGGATAATATTCGCGGACGAACTCAGCTCGTCAGCGTCCATTGGGAAAAAGTTGCACTACTCGAGAAGGGTTCGACTAAAACCATTTGGGTCGAACCACTTTCGGACGAGCTGAACTCGACAGTGTCCATCATGGCACGCTATTCGGTTGACGAGCTGGATTCGTTCATCACCATTGAAGGGTTAAATGGTTTCTGTTCGTTATACCTAAGAAATGTATCTGTGAATGAAGAAGAAATCTTAAAAATTTTGAAAAAAAAATGAAGAATAAATATAGCTTCGTAAAAGGAAATAAAAACAGAATTTTTCGTTTCATTACACTCGCACTCTTTAAACCCTATTTTTTTTAAAAAAAATTAAGAGACCGTTTTTCCAACCCTTTTATTATTTTTTTTATTAATTTGTCAATAATAAACGTGGAATCGCGGATTACATCGATTCTGGTAGTTTTAGTTTAGTTTTTATTAACGTCGCACTAGAAGCAATACGAGGGCTACTGGCGACGGACCTCGTAATTTTGAACCACGGTCAAGTGACGAGGACGACACCTGAGCTGGCACCCCCCTCTCCTAACATCCACACAACGCCAATGGGAGGACTTTGGGCCCCGAACATATTTAACGTGCATCAGCCCCGGCTACACGGTGGGTCTTTGGCGGCCAAGGATCGAACCCGCGACTGAACGAAAACCGCCGGTCGCTAGTCCACGACCTTGACCACTAGGCTACCGCGGTTCTACCGATTCTGGTAATTAAGAGTTTTTGTTCTCATAATATCTTTACTGATTTTCTTCAATGATCTTCGTTTTTCTAATTTTAATAATTTGATAAAAATTATATCACTTCTTCAACAGTTTTAAATGCACAAAATAACGCTGATATCACGAATTAATTAGTTTTTATTCAATGGTAATTTTTTTCTATGGAATGACGATATGCATCCCCCCCCCAAAAAAAAAAAATTAATATCTGCCTACGCCACTGCCTCTCTTTAAATATTCGATCTCATTAAAAATTTCATTTTTGCATTTGAATTTTGTAAAAATTTCAATTAATTACGTTATGAAGTACATGTGAATTATAATGACGTCCAAATATTGTTTTATTTTATCCACAAATTTCTAAGTAAGCGATGGGATTTTAATTTTTATTGTTAGGGGAGGGTAAGATCACGAAAAAGAATCTTAATATTAATCATGTCACAAGGAAAAGGGGTTTTCGTAAATCTGTCTTAGATAAATGTATTACGAGAGCCTCTTGCCCATACCTTTAGATTATATTGGAATGTTATTACTTAAATTTATGCAGTCAAAGACATATTGCACAGAACTTTCTAGACGAAAACACATTCCAATAATTCGATATAAAAACCAACGTTTTTAAAAACAACGTTTTTATATGGTGGCAAAGTTTATTAGAGAAAATTATTGAAATATTAGTTAAAACTGTAAGTTATTTTTAACTTTAAAATTTACTTAAAAAGATACATTTGTGAGAGTATTAAAAAATTCATAATACTCATAAAATCAAAACATGCATTTGAAAGTTTGTAAGTCATTCTATTAAAAAAAGAATGGGAACCAGAATTCAGAAAAAGTTATTGTGATAAGACACGGCGCCAAATATTGGAAACTTTCTTTCTTGGGAATGATTACTGACTAAAAGTCAGCAACCCTTACTATCTCGGAGATAGTAAAGGAGAGATAGTATCTCCCCTTTGTGAGTACAAAAGGTTTACCATACCCCATGCGGTTTGGGGAGTGCCCGGTGCTCCCAGAGGGGGAAAGAAATTTTTTCCTCAATCCTAAAAGCGCCGAGAGGAAAGAATATTTTGACTTGTTAAAATTATTGAAATATTAGTTAAAACTTGTCGCAAACGTCTAAATATTGCATTGTTAGGCGAGTACGGACGATTCCCAAAATTTCAAAGCTGTAGCTTGATGGGAAGTTGGTTAAATTAACGAACGAAAATTTGATGACACACACACCAAGTGAAATTCAGAAAAACGCTGTAAAAAAGCAATGTAAGTTGTTCTTTTTAAGCAACAGAACAATTTTCTAAAGGGGCCGTTTGTAATAAAAGAATAATAACTTTGATCCCAGAAAATAAATGTGTCAATTTAAACAAATTTTAGAAAAAAGAACATACATACATTTAAACTTTGAATACAGGAAATTTTCGATAGCGTTTGTGTACTAACTTCACAATGAGAGGGATCACTTAGGCTTCTGGAGATTGACCTCGTATTTTGAGCTTTTGTCAAGTGGCGAAGACGATATCTGAGCCGGCACTTCCCTTCCCGAATTTCCTTTCCATGCCAAAGGGAGAACTGGGGACCTCGATACATATAGCATATATCAATCCCGGTATACAGTGGGTCATTATTGGCATCAGGGATCGAACTAACGACTGAATGAAAACAACGCCGGGCGCGAATCCGCACCAGGACCACAGTTGTGCACAGAAGGAAACAAGATGCGTAATTGAAAATTGAGGTAGTATTTTATGTACCTTAGATATACAAATGATTAAAATGTATCAGAAGCATCGGTGCAAATAATATCTGCCAACATGGGACTTACTGTGCAACTAAAGACCCTTGAAAAGGTTTTCTTAAAGGTAGTAATTTTCATTCTAACTGTGTTTAGATTTAATTTATTGCTTTGAAGTTTAGAATGACTTTGAAAGGAAAACGATAGCCTTTGAGGAGGGTTAGGACCGCACTCTTTTCCTTATCAATCGTGCAACACCTTTTTTTCAACTAATAATCCCTTAACACTAAACATTACAACTGATCCATTTCTGAATTTTCAAGTTCATCCCTCGTTCAGGTGTCCATTGTACTTCCTCCTTGCTTCCTAAAGAGCTGACTCCTGTCTCTGATATGAATTTTTCCGGGTATGTTATTTATTTTTGAGATGTTTACTGAGAGATCCATTCCTATCATTCTCATTTTTATTTTCCTCTCGTATCTTCTTTTCTATTTGAAGTAAAAGAAAAAGAATGAAATCGGCTTTGACAATTTCATTTTAACATGTGCGAACGTTTTTTTTTTTTTTTTTTTTTTTTTTTTATGTTCAGGCCTCGAAAATGTAGAATTATTCAAGATGAATATTAAGCAAACTTCTTAGCCCCAGGCCTCACAGAAACAATTACTATCAAGAAAAGGAAAATGCCTCCTTCAAATTTCTAATGCATTTTTATTTTCACAAGCAAATCATTCCAATATACGAAAATGTGACCAATGTTAATGACAAAAAAAAAATAAATAAATAAACAGAAACAGATAATTTCATCATAAGAAATCAGTTATAAAATTAAATATCAAAATGAGATCAAAGTGATAAATTATTAAAGTAGACAATAATATTCTTTTAAAACACTGAAATAAGAACGGACAGTAAAATATTAAATTAAATATATATTTGCAATGTAAATACATCTTATACACAATAAATGCAATTATTATAATCATGATATATCACAATGTCAATTTTTTGAAACTATATATTATTTTATACCTCGGCATTTTTATTGGCGCTATTTTTTCACAACAACATGTTAGCACATGTTTAAAAAATTCTAAGAACCATTTTTATATGAAAATGAATTTATGATTTGTCCAAGATATACTTGACAATGTTATAAAATACGAAGATAGAAACTTGTTCAAAAAAGGAATAACTAAAATACATAATCAATTTTTTTTTAAATTCTGAAATAAGAAACTGAAATAAAAACTTTAAAATTTTAAACATCTTCTTCACGCTAGCCTTATTTTACCTTTTCCTGTTTATCCATGCCTTTCATTTACTCGTGCCGTTTAAAAAGAACACTTTAAAATAATAAATTTAACTTTTCTTACTAATGACAAAATAAATCGTGTAAAGGGCTGCACAACTAACACTCGTATATTCGTAATTACAATCATCTTAAATAGCTAGATTAATTTACATATGTCGCGGATTTTTCACAATTCGAGATTGTCGTATCATACTCCATCTTAAAGTAATTCCAGAAGACCATAAAAGGGAAATACGCTGGAGAAAGCGGAACATTTGTCCGGTCAAAGTGAATTAAATTACATTTTATTAACCTTCCATTGCTTCGTTTTCATGTTTCCACCTAAGAGGGTAGCACTTGTACAGCAAACTTAATGTCACGGTATTAACGCTGAGTTAAATTGACTGTTTCTTACGTCGCACTTAGTAGCTGAGATTTTATAAACGTTGCACTAGAAGCAACACGGGGGCTATTGGCGACGGACCTCGTAATTTTGAACCTCGGTCAAATGACGAGGATGATACCTGATCTGGCACTCTTTTCCTAACTTCCACACCACGCCAACGGTAGGACTTTGGGCCTCGACAGATTTAACGTGCTACACGTACTAGTATTCCCAGCTACACGGCGGGTCTTTAGCGGCCAAGGATCGAACCCGGAAATTACGAGGTACATCACAAATAACCGTACTGTGGCTTCTCAGTGCGATATTAAAGAATCACATCCCGTCAATTTGGTAAATTGAACACATGAATCGTACTTGATTTCAAAATATAAAAACATAGATTACCTGGTTTTTTTTTTATATTTTGGTAATTACAAATAATTCAAGAATGAACTTATTACGAAACTTTTTCAAATAATAGAGTTAATTTAAGCGATTTCTGTTAACGTCTCTGTAGCACACAGGTTCATCAACTTTTTTATTCTAGCATCATCTCTCGGAAAAAAATTAGTCAGTCCCCTCCCCCATCAGATAAAAAAGTATTCCAGCGCTTATTCGTGAAGTGAATTGTATAGTTGTGAGTTTTCGTATGTTTTATAAAGATTTAAAAATAATACGAATGTCAGAAAAAGATAGTAATGACACCAAAACCTTCTTTTTCTCCTTCTGTCAGAAAATTTTATCCCATGTATTTAAATGCAATAATCTTTAGTTTTTTTTAACGTCGCACTAGAAGCAACACCAGGATATAGGTGATGGACCTCGTAATTTTGAACCTGGTCAAGTGAGGAGGACAACATCTGAGCTGGCACCCTCTCTCCTAACTTCCACACCACGTCAACGGGAGGACATTAGGCCCCGACAGATTTAATATGCATCAGCCTCTGCAACACGGCGCGGTCTTAAGCGGCCAAGGCTCGAACCCGCGACTGAAAGAAAAACACCGGCCACGAATCTGAAATCACGACCACTAGGCTACCGCGGTCACATACAATAATCTAGCTTTAAAAATACAAGAAGATATTTCAAAATAATTAACACGACGCATTGAAATTCATCATGGCGTATCAAAAAGACCATTAAACATATCGTCAAATGACCAAACTTTTAAATATTATATTTCTTGATCGAACCGAAGTATATGCATGTCACATACACTGTGGGTGCTTCGTATAATGATCCTATATTGCTCGAAATATATTAAGAGCTATAGGTGAAACATTCAACGGCATTGCATGGACTTCTGAAACCAGTGCGAACCCTAAAATTAGCACCTATCAATAAAAATAGAAAATATTAATATTATGAATTTATAGAATATGCCTAAAATTTAATTACTTTTAGTTAAATACGTTAAAATGAATAAATAACACTTTATGTGGGTAAAATCACAAAACTACTGAAGATTTTGAAAATAAACAAAACAAATATTACCTATAAATTCAACAAATTATGAAAAACAAATCATAGTTATTTTTCAATAACTAACAAATTTAAGTACACATGAAATTTTATAGAAGTATGAAATAAACAATGTCAGCCCTGCACCACTCTTCTAAATAACAAAATTGTTGAAGAAATCAAAAGTCACCTGCTCACAGTCACGTCTATGAGTTGTTCGATTTTTGAATTGTTTTCGTTAGATAACAATTCAGAAATCAAAACGGACATGGTCTAATGGCATTTGTAGCAGGACAAATGCGATTAGACCGTGTCCGTTGCAAAATTGAAAGAGTGCAATTTATTTTTAAAATTTGCTCAAAATATTTGACAAGATTTTACTTAACTTCACATAAATTCACGTATATTTATTTGGGTCAAATCTTATAACTCTATTTTGAACCAATTCCGCTTGTTTAGTGGCCTTGAATTTTTGCATAAATACCTAATTTGTCCCAATGACATTACAGTTATCTGATCTATTGAACATGACCCGATGTTGCAGACAAGAGTAAACCTACTCGGACCCACGTTAAGCCACTGGAAACATATTTTCGGTCATTTTTAGCTTTAAATAGGCTAATTACCCACACCTGTGCAGCATGGGACAATGATTTATTCTGCCTCCCTTCCCCCTCAGCACTATGTCACTGGAAATGTACATTAAATAATTTATCGTATTAATCGAGCTTTTAAGCTTATTCTAGCGAGTACTACCACAAAGTGGCAATTTGTGCTTAACGTCCCCTAAATTAGCCTGGAACATGAATAGCTCTCTCAGAATATTGACCCGAGTGGTGACCGGGAATGACAGAATAGTCTCACTGTAGCTCATGCATGTCGTAAAAGTTGACTAAAATGGGTACCCAGCGTCTGGGGGTATAGCCGGGCACCCTGCCCCTGGGGATTATATCAGGGGATCTCAGGGACTTGCCTTCTTCAGGTAAGTATGGGCTTCACGAACCCGAGGTACCCTAGTGATCTTTTTCTTTCCCATGGGGTTTACTGTCTTTGGTAAACACGGGTGACGAAATCCCGGGATACCCTAGCGATCCTTCTCTATTTTCGACTCTCCTTCTTGTCAACCACTTTTTCTTTTTTTCAACTTCACGTCTAGACCACAGTTTAATCTTGTTTGGCGCAGTATAGCCATATCTGGCTCTTGCGCCAATAAACTTTACATTCACTCACTCACTCTCTTAGAATATTTCGACGCCCACCAGAGGGCAGTAACGACCCAGTTGAAAATGATTGCTTTAGAAACAGGACTATTGGAGGAGGAGAGTACAATTTGAGTTATAAACAAATAACGGAATCAGAACCTGTAATCTGTTACCTCTCATTCATAGCACAGAACATGAGGTGCAACGTAGACCAACTTCCTCGCTGGGGCACCTTGAGACGTTCTTGTAACCCTAAAGTAGTCTGCAGCTCTCGACAATTTTTTTCGGCATGTCTTCCCGTCGCAATTCTCTCCAAGTTTGAGAGGCTGGCCTAATTGATCTGCAATGTTCTTGTCGCTGGTATACCACAATTTTTTTTTCAAGAAACTATCCTACATTTCGAGAAAGTATTTTCAACAAATCTATTGCACTTTAACTTTCAAAATCTTGAAAATAACCGTTGTTTTATGCAGAATTTCGCGAAGCTATTCTCAGAAAGAGGCCAGTAAAGAAATTCCTGCTCTCAGATTTGAATCTTTCTGGCTTAGAATTTTAAATGGATCATTTTAAAAGTGCTTATTAAGTAGGGAAATTATTTTACAATACTGATAAAATGTATTATTGTACTTTTTCTATATTCATTGCATTTTACTTTTAATGTACATTCATTGCATTTTTTTGCAATTCATTCATTGCAGTTTTGTACATTAATTGCATTCATTTTATTCTTATTATTAATTGCATTGTTATTAATTAATTATTATTAATTGCATTATTATTAATCTTATTATTAATTGCATTATTATTAATTGCATTTATTATTATTATTAATTGCATT
>BMAW01055500.1:0-25973 GCA_019974015.1 Nephila pilipes
TTCCTGCGTAGCCTTTCGTTAGCTGAGAAACTTTAGTTAAGAAACATACTTTACATATAAAGTACTGATTTAATTTTGTGCAAATTAAGGTCATACAAGAGCTACATGATCTATAGGAGACAAAACTCAATTTTGAATAATAAATTAATGATGAAAAATTAGTCTCCTAACATATTACCACAGCTCAAATTTCAGCTTTTCATTCATGTATGAGCTAGATGGTCCACTTGCATGAGTCTGCTGTGTGGAATACTGATGCAAAATTTGAACAGACTCATAAAACAGAGATTTGAACAAATCCCTTTAAGAATTAAGTAGAGAATGTCTAAATAGTTTATTTTAAAATTTTGTTCAAATCCAATAATTAGTTTTAGAGATATATTCCAGCAAAGTTATTAGGGACTATATAACAGAATATTTTGTGCATGATTTATCTGCAAAACACTTAAATTTTTTTTTTTCTCATATATAATCTTTACAAAAAAAAAAAAAAAAATCCTTTTAATCAGCATTTTTTAATTTTAATTTTTTTTTACTTTATAAAACAAAAAAATTATTTTTTGTGTGAATGTTTCAAATTCAAAAAACCAATTGATATTAATACCCCCCCCCCTCCAACACAGAATAAGTGGACCGATTATTAATAATTTTAGATTATAAGATGGTTCCTTAACATTGAACAATTTGAAAGCATCATTTTAATTTCAAATATTCTTGGACTACTTGAAGTTAAATGAAATTCCAGATTTAAGGCATTATGATATTCAGAAATAAAGTATCTATAAATGTTTGTATATTACAATTCTCCTTTTTCTACATAACAACTGTATTAAACAATTCATTTTTTCCCACTACATCATATTAGAAAATACAGAAATAAATTATATTTCTTTTGTTGAGATCTTCTTTGAACAATGCTTAGTAGAAGACTTTATATTGTTAAATGAATGAGACAATCTTTAAGTACCAATTATTTTTTTTTAACTCATCATTCTGAAGTTTTTATTGAAGAGAATATTACAAAATTTGTAATTCACATTAATTGAAAAATCAGATTCATGAGACAAAAGAACGATATTCCAAAATGAAAAATTTCCTTAGTGAGTGATAGTATTTTAATGACACAAAGAGTCAGATGTGGGCACGCTGTGCCAAAGAAGGTGAAGCTGTGATCTAGATGTTTAAAAATTTTTTTGTTTTATATGAACCATTTAGTCTTATTAATTTTAACCAGCATAATAAAATTGCAAAAGTTTTTAAGGCTCCTCCCCCCCATTTTTTTTTTATAAATAAACAAAAATACTTGTTTAGTTAATCAAATAAAAATATTCTATAATGATATAATTTTTTAAAATACTTATTTAAAAGACATCAGTTTTCAAAGTATTTTCACCCAAAAATTCATAAAAAATAAAAGATTTTTAAAATTTATATCCTGCAAAAATTCTTAAATGTAATAGAATTCAACAAAGTAAATATAAAATTAATACTGAATGCAAGGCATTGTGTTCGCTGCATATTTTAAAAATAATAAATTGAAGAACATAACAAATACCACATAACAATTTAATTAACTATATGTAAAATTGAATACCAAACTTTTAAATAATTTCAAACTGGTTAATACCATTAAATGCATGACAAATTCAATAGTAAAAACCAGCTAATCCAGTTTTTATTAACTAAAGTTAAGTGATTTGATTCTTCATCAAATGCCTCAGAATTCATATGAAGTATAACCAAATTTCTCAACTTTTAAAACATTTGCTTTAAAATTAAGGTTGTCTTCTTGTAATGTAATGAAACAGGAGTCAAACTTGAATACATTTCAAAGGAAAAAAGTTCTTTTATTAAAACAATTTTTTTACTTGAATAGGTATAGTTAGGTAGCATTATAATACAATAATTCGAAATAAAAACCAATGTTTTTAAAAACAACGTTTTTATATAATGACTAAGTACATTAATTATTATACATTAAATTCAAAACAAACACGTGATAAACACATAAATTTTTTTATTTTAATTTCAATTTAATCAATCATTTATTGAATATTTTTTCTGAAAAATTTTACAGCACATACAAGCCTTTCCTTCTTAGTTTCCAAATATTTTTGGATTACCAGATCTAACTGCGTGGAGGTGAGGTGAGGCTAATTTGAGTATGATTGGCTAAGTGTAGATAAATCTACATGTATTACATGTCATACTCTTCTAGACCCAAAAACGTGGACAAAACAAAACGAACTTTACTAAAAAATTACGAATGGAGCAAATAAAAGTTATGCATCTAATAATTTTTACTAATTCATGATTTCTAGTCGACATGCCAATCATTTAAATTCTACTTTCCTAGTACTTCTGAAATGCTGTACATCAAATTCTAGAAAGCATAATTTTTAACTTTAAAATTTACTTAAAAAAAGACTTTTGTGATCATATTACAAAATTCATTATATAAAATAAAAACATGCATTTGAAAGTTTGTAAGTCATTCTATTGAAAATGGGAACCAGAATACAGAAAAAATTATAGTGATATGACATGGCGACAAATATTGGAATATTTCTTTTTTCTGAATGATTACTGACTGAAAGTCAGCAACCCTCACTATCTCCCCTTTGTGAGTAAAATTTTTTTATGATACCTCATGTGGCGTATGTGGAATTTCCGGTGTTCTCAGAGGGGGAAAGAAATTTTTTCCACAAAGTGCCGAGTGGAAGGGATATTTTGACTTATTAAAATTATTGAAATATTAGTTAAAACTTGTCCCAAATGTCTATATATTGCATTGTTAGGCAAGTAAGAATGATTCCCGAAGTTTCAAAAATCTAGCTTGATGGGAAGTAGGTTAAATTAACGATCGAAAATTTGATGACACACACACACCAAGTGAAATTCAGAAAAACGTTTTAAAAAGAGATTAATATGGAGTATATTTTGTGAGGGAAAAGAGATCTACATATATACCAACAGTAATGAGACTATTACTAAAATATACTGCTCTTTATATGATAGTGAAATCAGAATTTAATATTAGAATTGAAACTTTTGTCAACCTGAAAAAATATGTACAATTTGGGCTTTTTTTTTTTTTTTTTAAAATCACATTAGGTAACGATAATTTTATGAAAAAAGAAATTAAGATATTTAATTTAGCAATTAAAAATTACTTGCAAACCAGATTATTATCAATTATACATTTATTTATTATTTTTAAAACTTATATAAACATACAAAAACAAAATTAAAGTTAATTAGGCAAAGGATACATTGTTGACGCATCAATTCAGTTTGTAATACTTGATCCCTCTTAGGAATCATTTGTTTTACATCACTCCATTTCGTCGTGATATCCTAAAAAAGAAAAAAATCGAGACACAAGTTTAAATAATAATTTTAAGAGTTCATTTTACAAATAAAACACTCCAAGAATGAATGTACTTCTAAAAAGACAAAGTACTTTTTAAATTACGATTACCTCTCTAAAATAAATATTCACCTACATACTTTTTTTTCCAGTTGCAGAAATAGTTGAACAAAGAAATAAGCAATTCAATGTTCATTAATAAAGTGTTATTTACATCCAGTTTGAAAAGATTCTGTATAAACAATTCATTTAAAAAGTTTATCCACTTGAAAGGTATCAGTTTATCTCATATTTATCTACAGAAGGTAAATTTCTAACTTTTAGCTTAATTGTGCTCAAAATTATCCATAAAAATTTTCTCCATACACGATACTTTTTTATAATTCTTGAATAACATGTATAATTCGTATAAAATGCAAACAACTACATCTGAAATCAATATAATTTGTAAATCATCTAACAGATTAATATTATATTTTATAAAATTATGAAGTTAAAGATATTTTGAAAATATGACATATTTTAAAACTGCAATACAAACAGCCATTCATGGCAAAGAAACAAGAAAATACATCAAAATGAATAATCAGTTAAATAAATAAAAGGAAATATCTTTCCCAATTAAAACAAATTATAGAGTTTTTATAACACTCTCACATTTTTTTAATGCTCCTTAAGAGAACATTTTAAATTTAAAGAAGCATTACGATTACATAAAATAAATACTCTTTACTATGGATTTGTAGATAATTAATAGCGACACTCCTCTATAATATATATATATATACAAAATTTAAATACTGATTGTATCTATCAAGATAAATTTAGAATTTTATACTTTCTAGGGGTAAAAACTTGTTAACATTGAAATGCATAATTTCTACATTATTTTTCCAAAATATTTCTAGCACTTTACAATAATATCATTTAACTTCTCCCCTCTTCCTCTTCAAATAGATCAGCTTTAGGGGAAAAAGTCATCTGCATTTACTAATTACCAGGGGTCTAACACATAAAGCCTACACATACATTTTTACAATTCATATCTTTTGTCCACATTTCCTAAAATATTTTTAACAAGTAGCAGGCAAATTTCATTTCAAATTCACAGGGATTATTATTCCTGATCAAATGAATCAAATATTGCCAACAATTGATTTGCTCCCCAGGACTGGTTTTTTAATCCTATTGGAAGTGTCACAGTAAATTAAAAAGTCTTGAATCTCTTCATTGAATGTTAGTATTGGTGAGTCATTTGAAACTTGTATAAAATATTCATGCATTTAAATCTCTATTAAATCATTTGTTCTTTTGATGCAAATCGTCTCATTTGGCAAGTTGATGTAACATTTTCAAAATATTTGCTTGATCATAATTGAATTTTAAAGGTTTATGACACTTGTTATATTTATATAAAGTGTTTATCTCATTTTTTAGGAGCATCTTTTGACATAGAGTGGAAAAGCACATGCTTGCTAAATGAGACTTAAAAATATGCATATTCTTGCTTTAAAGAGTAGAATGGGAAACAATGTCACATTATTTGCTGTCTAAGAACTTATGTTTAATTTCAGACATTTTATTTGAAATATATTTTTTAATTTACCTACAAACAAAGAATAGCTTTAAAAGAATCAAATCCAATACAAAATATGAATGACTCTGAAATAATGTGAATAATAACTCCTGACATCATCAAATAATTATTGAAGGGTGCTCATTTTAGAATGCAATATAACCCTGATAATTTACCCATAAACAAATTCTCACAGAAAGTATAAGAATTATTAAAATAATAAAAAATTTACTATATACATGAGAGCAAAATACAATGAATATTCTACATTATAAGATGTTAAGTGCACAATACTTATTAATTTGTGGCTGATGATATTCCAATACCCATGTGTTTGGATTTCCAAACACAAAGGCATTGGAATATCATTGTTCATAAACCAGATGTCGTAAAGAAAAAGAAACTAAACTTGCCTATCAAGTTAACAAATATTAAAAAAAAAAATTTACACTTGTAGAATTTTGGATCTGAGAAATTCTATAATGATTTTTCAACAAATTTTGCTTAAAATAAAGCTCTAACATTATTTAAGTAAAAATAAGCTTACAATAGATGTAAGAGTTGTGTAGGGATTCTCAATTCCTCCAGGAATCTGGCATTGCGTTGCAATTGTTTGAACTTCCTGTGCCAAAGCTGTAATAGATTTGTGTTCCTTATCTGCTTCACCCAGAGTTTGCTTGAACTGCTCATGGGCATCGATCAGACCCTAAAAGTGAGACAATACACAACAAAATTAATCAAAATTCAAAGCATTATTAAAAAAGCTAGTAAAATACTTTTTAATACAATTTTTAAAATATAATTTGCATTGTCCTACTGAATGTTAATTATTTTAAAAAATATGTAAAGATAATTATGATAAAAATAAATGTTTTTCAATTATAAAAATAATATGCATTTAATGTTCAGTCCATTAATTTTTCTCATAACAAAATCTATATTACAATTTTTTAAAAAAAAAAAGCATGTCAAAATTTTACCTGAATTTCTTCCATAGTATGTACAATAAACATATCGACTAGGTCCTCTCGAGCACCATCCAACCAATTGTTGAAAGGCTGAAATTTTAAAATAAATAAATAAAGATTATTAATAGCAAAAGATAATGGTAATAAATTTAAATCAATTATTCATAAATTTTTATATACATCTCAGATATTTTAAATTTCACACATAAAATACATGCTATTTAAAAATGTACAATTACTTCATGCAAAATTTTCTGAACAGTTGAGTTCATAATGATTATACAGAAACTTTTGATTACCTTTTTATTTTACTAAATTTGTTCTAATAACAAAAATTCCGCAAATTTAGCAAGTAATTTCAAGTTATTCATTTTATATAAAAAAAATATGCTTAGTAAACAGTATAATGCAGTTTAGTAGTATTCTCTCTAATTTAAATAAATAAAAAAAAAAAAAACTTACAGCAGCTCTCTTAGCAAACTCAAGGTGCAATGTATCAATCTTTTCCAGAACCCTTTCGGCTTCCTGAAACAAAAGATATTTAGAGCCTAAATTTAAGATACAACTTATACATTAGAGAATAATTCTGTCAACTTATTTTAAAATTAAATAAATATTTACATTTAGATACATGATAAGATATTATGAAAAAAAAAAATAAATTAAAAAATTAGTGTTTTAGTTCACATTTGAAAATTCCTCAAGATAAATCTTAATTTTTAAAAAGTATTAACTCAAACTTCGGGATTAGTAAGATTTTTGTTTAAAGCAAATGTTCTATTCTCAGAAATGCTCTGGATAATATTCAATTGAATGATGAAGTTCATAAGTGCAAGAGCCAGATATGGCTATCCTGTGCGAAACACAGTGTAACTATGAGCAAGTTGTTAGAAAAAAAGATAAAAATTGATAGATAAGAAAGAAAATCTAAAATAGAGAAGGATCATTAGAGTAATTCAAATAGGACATTAATTCATTTCAAAACAATTCCTTTTTCCTATTTTATAGAACATTCCTTTCCACTTTTTTTCCTGGTTGAAAGGTATTTTAAGCTGATTGACTAGCATGTAGGTGTAAAATCTCATTTTCAAGATAACAAAATTATTTCTTACCTCAAGTGCACTCCTACGTTTCTGAGTCAAAGTACCAAGCCTGTCCCATTGATCACATATCCTCTGGCACCTAGCATTAACTGAGGCAGCATCATGATAATCCAATGCACTAAAAATATGAATACAAACATTATTTTAAATACCTTATCAATAAAATGTATAAGAATATTATAATTATTTCTTAGAAGAATTTTAAAAATTAAAACTTGAACTAACTTCAGCTCTTGAGCAATGGCAGCAATTTGTTCTACACGATCTTGATGTGCAGCCAGGTCACTTTCAAAAGCTTCATGTTTCTTTTTCAAAGCCTATTGCAAAAATTTAACCAATATATTTCATGTAAAATATAACAAATAAGGCAATAAAAATGCCTATATAAACGATTTATACTTATTTAAATTATTTTTACTTCAGGTTCATTATACAATTTAAGAAAAACTCTGCTGTATTCTTTAAAACTTTGAGAAAAATCTTATTTATCTCAATTTTTGCTATTGCATTTTCAGATACTGATTTAAATTAAATAAAATACAAATAATATTTGTGTAATCTCATTTGTTCATTTTTAAATGCAAATAAAATTATATCAATCGATATAAATGAATGAAGTTATACATTCTTTTTTTCCAATTTCACAATTACTTATATAACTTCCATTACAATTTTAATACGGTAGCTTCTAAATCAGAACAGATAAGATACTTGGAATGAAAAAATCAATTCTCATATAATAATGAAAAACTGTAGATGAAAATGTATGTACTCTATCCAATAATGTTTGGAAGTGGTTGATAGACTTAAAATTGCTCTTATAATTCCATCTCAATCAAAATATTAAATAATCATTGCATATAATATCCATACAATAAATAGATTTAATGCTATTAATTGCAATTAAAGTTCTAAAAGATATGCATAAGAAATTCCATATTAATATGATTATTTACAAATGAAAAATTGAATAATATTTGTATTAAAAGAAAATTATATAACTTTTAATAATAAGATATATAAACAAATTTGAGATATACCACATGGTGAGCTTGTAAATATTTGTTTAGACAATATTTACAGACATTTTTATGAAAATATTTTTTCAATTATAATAGTTTTAAAGATGTTTACATATATTAATGTTATCTTCTTCGAAATCAATCATAATAAAAACGTTATAAAAATTTTACCTTCATTTTTTTTTATTCAGAGTATTTAAATTTGTTCCAAACTTGTTATTATAAATGAAGCAGAATATTTAGATATTTTTTAACACAGAAAGTAATAAAATTTTTAGTCATAT
This sequence comes from Nephila pilipes, assembly GCA_019974015.1. Lineage (NCBI taxonomy): Eukaryota > Metazoa > Arthropoda > Arachnida > Araneae > Nephilidae > Nephila > Nephila pilipes. The sequence goes on from BMAW01055500.1 coordinate 8,324, forward strand.
ATATGATAAAAGGGATATATTTTCCTTTAAGATACATACATTAACTCTTACAAGGAAGTAAGCTTGAATATTTTTAGGAACATAATTTGTAATCATATTTTGCAAAATTTTAAATTTTTACCTTTAACACAGGATATATATCTACATAAACTTTGTTAAGTTTTTTTTATAAAAAAAAAAAACAAAACAGTCCACTATTTGATTTTCATTGGAATTTTTTAGAGTAATTTAAAACACATAAACAATTAAAAATTACAGGTTTTTTTTTCTGTTCTTAAATTTTGTTTTAATTAAAGTTTTTACATTTTTTTTTTTTTCCTTAGACCTTTTTTTTTCTGATAAAAAGCATTACACTTCATTTCTGGTTAAAACATCATTACCTTTAAGTGGAATATTTGTGTGAAAACTGTTGCTATAATGGCATCTTATCCAAATTTTAAAGATCTTTCATACTCTGGTTGATTTATTGTTTAGATCATTCTTTACTTCCATTAGATATACACAGATTGTATACATCGTTTTATCTACATATATATTTTATTTATTTGTATCTTGTTTTTGTGAATTTATGGAATTTCCATTTTGAGTTATAACATTTTTCGGTCAAAATTGTTTGGTATCTATAAAACATTGTCTGAGCAATAAGTCTGTTAAAAACTGGATTCAGAATTTTAAATTTTTATCTTTTTTTAAATTGTTTTTCCTTTTTTCATGCATTGGATTGTACTTATTCATCAGTTGAACTTTAGCTTACTGCCATTACTTTACAGATTTAGTATTCTTTCAGGCATATTGTTCTCTTTTTTAAATGTTTTGTGGTGTAAGTTTCCCTACATTTGTAATGTGTGTGTGTGTGTATATATATATATATATATATTACAAATGTAGTGTTAAAGTAGAAAATACAAAATATATTTTTTACTAAATTGCAGATAACAGAATTTTTTTTAATTATTTTTTTTTTAAAATTGAAGGATTTTAAATCCCACATCTTTATCCCCATGAGTTAATATCATTGCTTATTTATTAAACAGTTTAAAAAACTACATATATTATTTTTTACATTGAAAATTTCCTGTATAAGTTTTAAAGATGCCCTCCCTCCCATTTAAGTATTAGATTTTAAAAAAAAAAATCGCTCATCCTAACTTCAAAATTCTCACAATTTAATTTCTTGGTACTTTTTTCAGATAGAATGGAACATTTTGTATTTCCCCCTTTCTATCAGAATTTTTTAAAAAAATCAATTTTAAATGTTAAATACCTTATTTTACTTTATTTAATATAAATAGAAATTCATAGACAAAAACTGACTTAATCCTCTCTCTGTCACACCACTGATGAATTTATGTAACTAGTGAATTTTAAGTATTTGTTTTAATTACTCAAAATGAAATGAAGAATCTTGCAGCATTATATTTAAAACCATTATTAATTTGATTAAATACCTTCAATTCATTCAATTTACAATTTCTGAAATCTTGACTTTGAAGCATTTCTTCTTTTCCCTGAGTCCAATCCTCATGGATATCAGCTTTGTGCTTGAATTTCTGAGCCAAATGATCCAATCGCTCTAATCTAAGGAATATCAGTAATGATTAAAAGCTCCTACAATATTAAAAAAATGTAGTAAAAAAATTTATTGTCAACAAACTTAGATTGTGTGCAAATCAAATATTTTTTTCCTGGAGTACAGAACAATTAAAAGTACATTTTCTTCAATATGTAAATTTTCAACAATATCAATATAAATAAATGACATTAGAAATTTGTACTAAACACAACTTATTATAATAATACATTTATAACTATAGTTGAGTTTATATTTCTTTAATACTTTTTTTTATATTTCTAATACTACTGAAGTACATATTATCAAGTAACCGAAATTATTTAATTTTTAAATAAAATCTGTAATAATTTTCCAATGCTCAATTTTCATATAGTCAAATATTTCTTCCAAACAATATATACCTCATCATTTCAGATAGCAACCACTCTTCAAAACCTTTTTCTGACATTTCCAATCCCTTCCATGCATTATGAATATCCTAAAATTTAAAACATTTATTTTAAGCGCATGAAATAACAATGAGAAAATAAAACATCACTTGCTATATATATAAATAGATACATACTTATGTACATACTTCTTATTTTTAAGTAAAATAACAACCATAAGATTTCAACTTCAAATTACATTACACTTTGACACAAGAAGACCTAACTGAACATTAGTTTTTTAGTTTCTAATGGAGAGAGTTTTTAAAAAGTAATAAATAAAATTACTTTTGCTTGAAGTGCTAAAATGTTCCAATTGGTTTCATATATTAAAATTTTATAATATTTACAAGAAATTCTGAGACAGAAATATCAATATTAAAAAAAATCAGTTCATGGCAATAATCAAGCATAAAAAAATATGTTCCAATATACAATTTATTAGAACTAAATAAATATATAAATTTACAATAATGGTCTGAATAAAATGATTCATATTATATTAAAATGAATTATTATATTTTTTAAAAGCACAAATTTTAAGTTATGAAACCATTATCAATACTTACAGAAACCATTTTTCCTTCTGATGGAAGATAAGCTGGTCTGTTACTTAAACGAAGTTTAGTTTGTAATGTGTTAAAATTTGTTTCCAATCTAGCCTTCTGTTCAACACGTGGGGGCTTGTGTACTCTGCGATAATTTCTAAATTCATCTAATTTCTTGTGAACTCCAACTAAAGTGTTATCAGTTGTTCGGTTTTCAAGCCAAGGAGTTGTTCTTCGGATCCATTCCAAAAGCTAATAATAAAAAATTACAATGTTAGAAACCAATTTGTATTCAGATTTGAAAGCTTATTAAATTTATTTCTTACTTACATCACTAGCTAATCTTTCATATTCTTCCATAAGCCTTTCATTTTCTTGATTAACCTTGAGCACCTTGCAAATACGATTAGCTGCAGTTTCTGCCTAAAATTCAATATAAAATTAAAACCAATCATAAGATGAAAAAACAAAATATATCTCAAAAGTCATGAATTGCTATCTCAGATCAAAAGTTTCTTCCCTATAATTAATATCATTTTCACTGTACTTAAGCAACAAGTTTAATGGAATCTCAAATTTCATATATATTTAAATATAGAGAGTTTTAAGTTACTTTAAACATCACTAAAACTATTTTTTGCTACAGTTTCAGATACAATATAACTTTACAAATTAAGTACAAATCTTCAAGCACATAATCTTTCTATAAAAATAATTATTATTGAAATTTTGGATCTCAAAGACTTGTTACATCTTATCAACAGCTTGTTACACTTTATAGACTTCGTAAAATTTATCACTTGTACAAATATCATTATTTTGAAACTAAACAATGTAGATAAAAGATTTAAATATCATGTACAAAAAGAATCAATTAAAAAAATTAAACTCAAAAATGCATAAAAACAATTATGATCTGATCCACACAAATGTGCATTTATTTTTTAAAATTTGGAAATATGCAGTTTTATGTTTACAGTCAAATTAAAATATACAGCAAATGCAACTGAACACCAAAATAATGAAAATGCAATTACACAATGATCTCCAAGATTTCATAGTACTTAAATATGGATTTCATTAACATCAAAAATATAAAATTAAAAAAAATAATAATAATAAAATTCCTTTAAACATTTGGCTTCAACAGGATAAATAGAATATAAATGCAACTAGACTGTAGGGTAAAATACATTTTACAACTTAAAATAGTGACCTGATTAGCCATGTCTATATGTCCTACAGTCTTAAAAATAAATTCAAATTTAGTAAATTTTTCTATGAACATTAATCCACATAAATTTACTTGGTTCATAATTTAAAAACAAGACAAAATGAAGGTTATTTTGACCTTAGCTACATATATAGTTATATAATAATTCAATCATATAATACATTTCAGACAAAGCCCAATGTCATCAGGTCAGTTAAAACTAATTAATATGTAATACATATTGTATTAAATTAAGAATATTCAACCATTGTTTTATTTGAAGATGAATGGCAAGGTGAATTGTGTATTAAATTGATTTTTTTTTTTTTTATTTAGTTAATCAGTACTGTTGCTTTTCAATACATTAACAGAAATGAAATATCCATAATCAGTGAAAATTCATAGAGCGAAACTTCATTCCAGGAAAAATGAAAGTTAAGATTTTCATTAATATGCAATTAAATGAAATACATTATGGTGAAAATAAAATTTCAGATTATTGTGACAAAAGTAAATTATTGCTTCAGTTCGATTTTTAAAGAAAATTTAAAAAAATGAAAACATTGAAGTAATTCAAATTTGAGATCTACTGGGTATCATTCTTTTAGATTTAAAACATACTTCCTACAAAAGCATATAAATAAAAATTAAAATAGAACTGCATTTCAAAATGATGCAAAAATTATTACTAGTGCAAGCTGACCATTACTAAAGGGTATTTAATCTCTAAATGGTTCTTACCAATAAAAAAAAAATTAATGCCAGATTAGCAAAATTTAAAAAAACAGCAGTGCATTTTTAAGTGCTTAAAAATGCAATTACAATACATATAAAGAAGAACAGAACCTCGAGATGTAGAAGAAAAACAAAACAATGATAGATTCCAAAAGTGACAATGATCCTCTCAATAAAATGCCATAAACCCTTCTATTGGTTGGATAATTAAGTAGAAAGGTGTCTAAAAGTAACACAGAAGTTATATATTACAAAAAAAATTCTAGTATACTCAGCAGTAGAGCATTTTGTTTTGTCACATGCTTAAACAAAAGATCAATACTTTTAATATAATTAATGCTCGTATTTAAATACAATAGCAAAACAAATTGATACTAAACTATAGTTAAAGGGAAAATACTCATAAATGAAATTGCTAATATACAAGTACCAATAATAATAAAAGCTTAAATACACACATACAAACAGCATACCTGTTTAGCACCAGAGAAAGTATGATAATATGAGGATACATATGTCATGACAGCCCTTTCATCTGGCATGGGTGTGCTGTTGATGTCTGTGGAAGAGGACAACACATAACAAACCATGCAAAACACACAAAAAATTAGACCATTATAATATTACCTGTTGAGCTCCCTGGAAAGCATGATAGTAACAAGATACATAAGTCATGACAGCACGTTCATCGGGTTTGGGAGTGTTGACCATGTCTGAAGAGAGCAACAACGATTTAATTTATGATATTTTTGGATTGTTTGATTGGGTTAGTGTTTCACTCCCATGCATTTTCAAACCACTCAGGTGTGTATATGAGGGAAGGGGAAATCAGTGACTGAACCTTCTCTTAAGATAAAAATAATTTTGAAATTTTTAATGCACAGTCTTGATAGAACAACCGTTGAAAAAGATAAACACAGTTTAATGTTGCTGTCTTCAAAAGAATGTAACAGTCACTAATAAATTTTAGTGTCAATGGCATTTAAAGTTAAACTAAAAACTCAATGCTAAGAAAATAACATTAACTGCTAATAGGGTACAAAAAATATTCCTTTTAAAAAATTACTAAAAATAAATATATAGTCTTTGTAACTTCCTTCTATCAAAATATCTCATATCTTTCAAATTTTAATACAAAGGACCACAATTATTTTGGACATAAGTAAATCAGTCGTCTGTAAACAAGGATGATCATTTAAAACAAATTACTAAACTAATAGTCAGTAATACCTACTACGTAAATAAATGAAAATGTGTATTTATTTTACAAAATTGAAAAAGAAAAATGAAGAGCTGATTCGTTCACAATAAGGAATAATCAATACATTCAACACAAAGAGCAATTTAGACTGATTTCTGAATTAATTTAAAGATATTCATTTGAATGATCGATGCAATTTTAAAATAAAACTCTTTCCCTTAAACAAAAACTGCATTTTAATTCTTCAAATATCTTTCGAAAACTATCAATGAGGTTCAGTTACTGACACTATTTCATGCAGTATTTATTAAGAGCCACACTGTAGAGCTAAAAAGTAAAATTTTGTTATCAAACTACATGCATTTGAAAAGCTATTATACATTTTTTTAAAATTAAGTGTTAAGATTTCTTATTGCCATGATATTTTACGTAGAATGGGGATATTCAAAATTTATTTGAAAGCTACATAATCTAAAATTATAATAAAAATTTTCTAAAAAAAATTAGATTTTAAAAATTCAAATTTGGTTCCCCTTATTTAATATTAAAAAATATGTTGTGTCAAATCATTTAAATTTTGTCTATTTTTCTAGTTAAACTATGACTTCTTTAACTTCCATATTTCCCACATTGTACTACAAATACAAACATATTTAGATAATTTCCTCAGATTTGCAAAATTTGATAACTGCCAGTATTTGGAGTTGAATTTTATTACTATCAGTAATAATAGCTATAGCAAAATAGAACTATTAACAATATGCTTCAAAATAGTATTTAAGGAATACAACAACAACAAGCATTAAAATTATCTTTAAATATTGATTAATTATTAATTAATACTGATATTACAATATAGATGTGTAAAATTTTCATAAATGCCATGATTTTCATTAAAATATACAAGACATACAATTTAAACAATTGATGCAAAATTTCCAGCAATACATATATTTGAATAATTGCATGAATTTACAAATTATAAATTGAAGAATTTTTTCTTTAAAAAGCATCTTCAATAGAAAATGATATAGCTCGTTAATTTTCAAACATGACCTCTACCTCAGTTAATGAGTATGAAAAAACATCAAATAAATTCTTTACATGATTGAAAAACTTGAGACAAAAAATGTTAAACCATACAAAGTTTATTATAATTATAAATATCAAAATAATAAAGAAGTACTTTTTTATATTGATTTTTTTTATTGGAAAACATTTTAAAATTATTTGTAAAGATATAAATAACATAAATAAGAAAAGTAAAACATAAATAAGCATCTTTGGATTTTCATCATCCAATAATTTTCCTTATAAACCATTGAAGGTTTACAAAAAATCTTGAAAAATTCATGAGTAAAAATTTCTCATTTCACTACAGACATGCAACTCCCATAATTCTTTACATTGACATCTTTTCAAAAGATTTGTTTTTTAAAAAAACCTTTTGAAAGTGAATAATCAACATAACCATTTGACAAAAAAACCAGTAAACATAATTTAGCCAAAAATCTTGAAAAAACAATGATTGGTTTTTGATTTTATTTACTTATTTCATTTACACACAATAAATTAGCAGTACTTAATTCTATAAAAATTTAAGTTAAGATTATTTTCAGAAATTACAAAAATGCAAAATTGATCAGATTTCCCCCTCATTTCTTATAATGTATTTTTTAATTTAATATTACAATAAGCTGGCAATGAATCAGAATATATATAAATATGCAAATGGTTAGATTTTCTTTTAATATGAACAGAATCAATACTAGACTAACTTTTTGAGCATGCAACAATATATATAAATTATAATTTTTTTCTATACCTTCTGGGTCTAACATTCTTGGGATATTCAAATATTTTTCAGCAACATCAAAGGCAAGATTTAAATTATGAATAGGATTATCCTACAAAAAATACAAAAATTAAAAATGCAATATATTGTAAAACAAAATTATCATAAGAAAGTGGGAAGGGGGATGTGGTACATTTTACTAAACTATGCAAATGTAGAATAACATGTAGAAATTAGAAATAGTATTTGCGAGTTGCTCTGCATATATGTAAATGGAAATATTTTAACTACAAAATATGGGCAAAAACATGCAGAAAATATGAAGAGGAAAAACTACTGTTTTGCTTTTAATGAAATAATATTCAACAAGCACAGGACAGTATTTTTTTTTTTTTTTTAAAGTTTTGTTTTTATACAAAATATTTCATTAAAAACTTTTTAAATTTTTAAACTTGCATAATACAAAGCAATTATGTAATTTATCTTAATAACAAAATATGCAGCAATATTTTCAAGATATAACATTTCTTAATTACTCTGATTTGAGCAAAAATAAAATGCACCCTTAATTAAAAAAAATGCCCATAAGCATAATGTGTATATGCATTTTTTATTAAAAATAGAATAGTTTAAGGATTATGATTTTTGAATTATTACTCATAGAATCAAAATGATTATCTTCATATTACTTGTAGATTATAGAAAGTAAAGTCAATGAATTATTTTGCTCTGCAAATAATGTACAATTTTTAACAAGGGGATTTCCCCCTCTAATTATGAAAATATTGAATGTTTGTAACAGAATTTTAAAATTACCTTTGTCAATTTGCTATAATCTAATAGATCAGGCCTATGCCTGTGAATAAGGGCACAGAAAGCCAGACCATCTTTCCAACTAAAATTAGAGGAAAAGTCAGTCAATAAAAATATAAATATACACAAGTAAAAATTTACTTTTAAAAATAATCAAATCAAGAATTACTTAAAATGAATTACACAACAGTCATAAAAATTCTTTTGGTTTTATAATATTTGAAGAATATCAGTTATAAAAATTTTCTCAAACCATAGTAATTTAAGGTTTAATTTTTACATTTAATATAACACCAAAACCACAGTAAGAACAAGAATAATTTTTACCTAAGAGAAAAATTCCTAAAAAAAATAAAGACTTAATTTTATTTCTTTTTCACTACGAAATTTAACCCAATTTAAATGTATACATTTTTTTAAAAGTAAGATACATAATAATGTACATACATAAAATATAAAAGGATTTTAAATGGTATTAATCATCTTACCTTAAGTGGAAGTTCTGTACATTAACATTTTTGTAAGGAGCTGTTTTCCTTTGGCACCATAATAACAAGCCTTCTTTGGCTGTCATTTCTGAAATTAATATAAGAATAATTAAGCAATGTTTTATTTAAAAGCTATAAAAAGAACATAATAAACTGATATTATGAATATTTTAACTCAGTCTGACTTTATGTTAAAGCTCATAACAAATTATATGATTTACAATTACTGTTCCATAGTCAAGAATCAAAGATGACACTTGACTCATTTTCTCAATTCCAAGTTTACCATATCAAATACGAACTTGCAGAAAAAAATTGATTAACATGTAACAACCTTTTCTATATTGACATTAATGATAATACAAGCAGTAGTCTAAAAGTCATTTCTTCTATTATGATTATTATTATTCAATATGACTCACCAAAAACAAGTGTTGATTAATTTGTTCATTTTTGTTAATTTTATAGAACTTCTACTGTCATACTCAAAATTTTAAATGATTTTTATTACAAGTTTAGAAACATTAAACAGACTAAATATTAATATTTCGAATAAATGAGAAGCATTGAAATTTTATATTTAAGGATTCTTCCATTTTTTAGCTCCTTGCATTATGTAATTATATACATAAGTATAAATATAAGTATAAATTATTACTTTTTAACAGTCATTTGATTTAAATGTTTTTAGATTTATAAAATACAAATATATGCATTTTGTTCGTAGATAGAATATTGATTGCAATAATGTAATGAAATAATGAAAATTACCTTCTACTGAAATATCTTGAATTGCAAACCTAAGAATAATGGTCCATATAAGCCCAAGGGTCATTTTAACATTTCCATCAACAATTTCTAGTTTCAGGATGAGAAAAAAAATGAGCATTACAAATGAAAACATATTTTAAAGAAACTTAAATGCATTCAAAAAATAAAATATATATATATTCATATTGTACAAATGAACATATTAAGAGGAATCTAAAATATTAATACTATATACAGTACAAGTTTAAAAAATCATGCATAATGATAGCTATACCTTCAGCACCAATAGAAACTAATTTGACACCCTTGCTAGCAATGAAATCTAAAGCTTTGTTCACATTGGCAATGTGATGGAACCTCATCTTGCCCCGGTCAGGCTTTGGCAATGTTTCACTGGAAATGACTTCTAATAGTAACATGAGTTTCAGGCCATTTCGGAAGTCTTCTTCAATGTTTTCGATCTGAGTTCCGGCCTTCCTCAAGTGGGAATTGCACCAGGCAGTAAAGGTCTAAAAAAAAGTAAAGCATTACAAATTCAAATCCTCTAAAAGTAAAGCAATACAAATTCAAATCCTCTAAAAGTAAAGCAATACAAATTCAAATCCTCTAAAAGTAAAGCAATACAAATTCAAATCCTCTAAAAGTAAAGCATTACAAATTCAAATCCTCTAATTAAAGAACAATTATTAAACCCTTAAGTGTAAATAGAATACAATTTAAAAACATAATGAAATAGCTGGAAAAAGTTTAAAAGCTCAATAACATTTTTCATATTAATTCAGATATGATAACGAACTCACTGTATAAAAATATTTATTAATAAAAGAAAAAAAAATGTTTTTTATGTATAATGAAATTCCTTGTACAGTCACGAATTCTATTATAAATTTAGGATACAATTATCATTTTCTGGGAAGAATTTTATTTAAATATGTGCATAAGTCAAGACTTTATTTCACAACTTATCCATATAAACATAATATTTTTAAGATTTATATGCATTCTTATTTTTCATATTCAGATTATTCTTTTCTATTAATTGGTAATATTCCATTAGTATTTTTTAATGTAACAAAATAAATTATAATATATTTAACATTTTAAAAAGGATAAGATTCACCATACACAGTATTATCCTATATGAACATATCACACACATTTATTTTCTTTAATGTAAATTTCTACACACCTTTCCCAAAATTAAGCGAAGTACAACATTCTTCATAATTCTAAATCAAACTTCAAAAAAAAAAATTTTTTTTTACTTCCATTAAAGTTAATCTAATCTGTTTTTCATTTAAAGGAAGAAAAAAAATTCATAACAAAGTGGAAAATGTATTGGTAAGAATGTTTTTATTCCATACACTATCAAAAAATAGAGAAATCTTTAAGAATTTTACTAATTATAAATGTTTAAGATGAAAAACGCTTTTAATCACATGATTTAGAAATTCTTAGTTAAAAATAACAGAAAAAAGTTATCAAAATATCTATGAAATATTTATTTTCATGCTTGTCAACTTTTTAATAGAATTGTTGCTTTTGATTTTATATACATATACGTAGTGAGAAGAAAAAGACTACTGATTTTTTTCTTTTTTATTGAAATATTTTTGGAATTAACTAGGTGTTTTTTCAGGATTTTCTACTTCATAGTATTCACTGTATGAATATATATATATATATATATATATATATATATATATACACACACACAAAAAAAAAACAGTTGGGAGAAAAAAAAGAGTAATACAAGTCCTTTTATATGCATCAGTGTTACTTTTTACTCAGCAAAAATAATGAAGTTACCTTTAATCATGACAGTGAAAAGTATGAGTGAATGAGAACATAGCTTTATTCTCACACATTTATCCATCTTGTTAACAGGATATAAAAATGCAAATTTGGTAGAACCAATATTACATATTGGATAATAAATATTCATATCCATTAATAAGTTTGTTCCCATAATCGACATATTATAAATAATAAGTTTCTGCATATTTTCACATAAATTTGATCATGTTCTAACAAAAATATTAACTAATATGCTGATTAAGTAAAAGTTATTCTGAAGTTTGTGTCTAACAATGCATTTGTATAGCTTCTGAATTTGTGTTGGAAAGACCATATGTTCAGCTGCTAAAAATAGATTTAAATCTCCTCATATCATCAGTATTATACAAGAAAATTTACTGATTGGTTGACTTTTGATGGCACAATTTTTAAGGGACATTTTAAGCCATGCACAAGGTGAAAAAAATAATTTTACCATGAAAAACATTTTTTTTTAAAATCTAAAAGACATCAAATGCATTTATTTATCAAATTAAAAGGAGGAAGAGGGGATCCACTGCTGTGCATATATCTAAGAGATTTGTGGATTCTCTCAACTAAGTCAATTAAAGTGCATGATTTATAATATTTAAAGTGATGAGAGATTATAAGAAAAAAATGTCTAGCATTTAAAATGTGTGAGAAAATAAAAATTAATCTCATGATTCATATATAATAAATTTATATAAAAAGTCATGAGAATAATTTAAATTAGTTGAAATGATGCAAAATTGATTCTACAAATTTCGACTGCATTGTATTTGTTCAGTATATTCTTAACAAATTTTAGGATATATATTCGTTCCTGTTTTTCATTCTCCATTGCCCTACATTTTAAGAGTCCCCCCACCTTTAAGACATTTTCCAAAAATAAAACCTGCAAACCGACAGAAACCTCAATGGCAAAAACTTCCACCACCCCAAGTAACCGGACACTTTTCCACGATGTGCCCCAGCATTCTTTTTAAGGCGCTAGGTATAGGAAGCGCTAAAAAGCCGCGCCCACGGTTGCTAGTGGAGACGAAGAACCGCTGTTTGAAGAGCTAAAAGCTCTGGGAGGAGTGAAACTGGGGCTATACCGTCGGCAAATTCCAAGTGAGAGTGTGACTCAAGCAGTTCCCGTTTCCAGAGCGATATAAATATCCTCTTCTCTACGGAACTTCAGTATCGTCTGCCATCGCGCTGGTGAGGCTTGAGAATGGCAGTTCTCCGCCATATAAGGACACGGAAGATAACGAATTATACAGGAAGCAGACGAACGGAGAGGCTCTGTTCGGTTTTATTGGAACACTGAGATAGCGTTAAACGTAGATTACAAGCATTTCAATTGACAGATTTTGTATAGCAAAATATTTTACTAATTTTATTAATTTTAAAATGCAGCAATGTAAATTTTTTGAGTGCCAACAATCGAATGGAATTTCAAAACAGCAGATTCCAAGCGATTTTCAAAAATAAAAATTAAAGTGAAATGAATTAGAATAATGTCTGAATTGAGAAATATTTTTATATCTTAGTCAAATCGTACATGAATTAAAAATTGTTTATTGCAGAAATAAAAGAAAATTCTTAAAATGGTGGCAACCAAATTGATCACAGCGCCAAAAAATAAGTTGAAAATTTATTTTTCAAAAAAAAGAAAGAAAGAAATGTTGAACAACCCAAATATCTATTTTATTATATTCATGTTTAAAACAGAAGAAATTTATAAAATTAAAATATCCTTTACAAAAATGCTAACATACATCTAAATTAAGAAAACATATTCCTTTCAGAAAAACTTCAATATTTTTATTTTATTTATCGCAACTCAAAACTTTCTTCCGTGAATAGAAAATAATTACCATTTAAAATATTTATTTAAAAATTTTGATTCGGTTTTCATTTTATCAAATGATTCAAAATTATACTAAAAAGTGTAACAAGTAGCGCTTATGATAAAAAGGGAAAAGCAAAATGATAAATTTATAACATTTGATATTCATTAATACGACAGTCGAAGAGCTCCTCTTAATTCTATAAATAAATTATTAGTCGCAAGAGCAAAAACATCAGCTGATAAGTACTTAAAATTACAAAAATAGAAACCTCATTTTGTAGTTTATATTTTTACTCATTAAAATAAAAAAAATTTTGGAGGGAGTAGTTGACTTATCAAACAGCTAATGATCCACACAAGCGTAAAAAAAGTTTTGGATTCATCATATTCACCCAAATGAAAACCGCTTACATTTTTTTTTTTTTTTTTAACTATTTCTACGGACTGCTATCACAGATGAACAAGAATAGAAACTAACTTCCGGACATAACAGTAGAACAGGAAAGGACAAGACGGACTTGAATATAGCTGACATCTAGAACATAACTGACATTGTACGATAATGTTCGACCTTGATCTTGATCGACGCTTACCCATTTCTCTTTTGCTTTTCGAACGAACAGAATCCAATTATGCAATTAGCGTAAAAACAAAGCTTCTTAAAAACCTTTTATCTGGTCAGTGATAAGAATACTTAATTCACGCAAATATATACCGATAACGGATTCCATGTAATAAAAGAATGATTGTGCGCACAGCATTTTCAAGCAGAACGAGACCAAACATTGATTTTAAATGCTAAGACTCAATTGCCAGGATGAATAACGCATAACAATAGACTCTTTTAAGTGGTCTCACGTGGCTCGGGTCAACTGGCTTAACTTTCAAGTTTGGCATACTAACACCCATCGATTCGTCTCCACCGAAACCTGTTGCAGATAATATCTGGGTAGAACAAGAAACAAAGGTGCTCATTTATAGAGGCAAGGGCAAGTTAGTAATCCATTGTCCACGCTAGAAGCTCAAAATCAAATAAGCCTTTCCAGCTGAGCTATTGAAAGTAGTGAAGAATTGAGAACTCGGGTTCTATAGAAGACGAGATGTAATCGGACGACGACTCCTAAAAATTGTTCCAAATTCATGATATTGTCCAGTGAAACTAGTCTTCAGGGTAAATGTTACAAACAAGGCTTTAAGTTCTAAATTTGAGTTCAGAACTATAACAAATGTGGTTTGAAAAATTGGAGGGGGGGGGGGCCTATTGCTGCATTTTTCTCTCCTTTCAGAGATTAATTCATTTTTGGGATAAAGTTCATATTTTTTCGCTTCCTTCATTTGATGAGAAATTCTTAATTGCTATAAAGATACGCTTTGGAGCGGATACCAATACTAAAATATTTCACACCACTGATTTTCATATTACATTTCATAGAGCAAATAAATCGAAACATTCAATACGGTTCGTGCTAACTTTGATTCAGAGATGCCAGACGACCTGCATAAACAAATATCCCCCCAGTTTTGACTGGAAAGTAATAAAATAATGCTATAAAGAGTGATAGATGCTGTTATGAAATAAACTTTCTCAACATGTATGAGTTTCGGATTTTTACGAGATTAAATTGCTCACCAAGTGTCATACATACATGGAACGTTTATCAATCGCGTTAAATCGAAGTTTAGTTATTTTTAGAGAACAAATCAAGTGAATTGAAATGTTGAATAATTTTTTAGGATAAACAGAAAAAGTAAAAATTAAACCCAATAATTGTTTTATATGATACATTTTTAAATGACAAAACTGAAGTAATGAATTTTATTAAAATCGTTAATAGTGAGGACACCTCGAGAAAAATTGCTGCAAATGTTATTACCGTCCCGATCAACCTAATTTTAATATAAATATATGTGATACAGAGTTATCGAAGTCATACCTATATTATTATAAAATGCATACGAGTAAAATACTACACTGAAATTTAAAAAAAAAATTACTATAAGAGAAGAAATTTTTTTTTACGAGATACTGATTTTGTTATTTTGTTTCGTCATTAATTACTCCTCTGAATACTTCGTTCAATCAAAGGGAAGAGCAGCTTAGATTGTATCCTAATTAAGCACGACGGTTTTCGTGGTATCGTCGGCTTTCAGTGGGCGTTTGTAATTTTGCTAGTGCTTTAAATTTCTTGTGGAAAATAATAATAGTTATATATAACAATAGAAAATAATGGTTATAAATCTATTAATATTTCAATTCTGAAAATAGGGCAAATTTGTGAAATAAAATAAAATTCTCGTGATTATACGGCCTTAGACTTAATATGTTTCTTTATCGATGTAAAATATCAAGTTTTCCTGTAATTGCCCTTTGTAAACAGCATTCTCATTTGGAAAATTAAAGTAATTACAGTAAGTTGTCTTTAATATGGTACATCCGGTACCACGTCCGTGCCTGATTATCCAGTGTCAATACAGTTTTAAAGGGGATAACAATGATATACGTCACTCAAGATAAAAATGTAAACAATTTAAATATCCGACAAATTATTTCTCGTCTGAATTACAAAATGAAATTCAAACATTGACCGCTAATTTAATTTAATATTTGTGTATAGATTAAAAAAAAAAAAAAACAGCGCAAAAGAAAAATTATTACAATACAATAGCAGTTAATACAAGTTGTGACGAATTACTCAAGTCACACGCTTACACTTATTTGTTTCATTGGCACTTTAAAAACACTTGCTGGGCTTGGAGAACATTTTACTATAGAGTGTACTGTGCGCCCACACTTGTAATATTTTTCAAATGTGACATGTA
Source organism: Nephila pilipes (assembly GCA_019974015.1). Classification (NCBI taxonomy): domain Eukaryota; kingdom Metazoa; phylum Arthropoda; class Arachnida; order Araneae; family Nephilidae; genus Nephila; species Nephila pilipes. The sequence continues at coordinate 24,364 of BMAW01055500.1, forward strand.
AACCACCAGAAAAGAAAAAGAGACACTGAAATGAAAATTGACAGTTCCGATAAACGACGGGTGAAAATGTGAGCAGCTCTGTGCCGAGACCCAACAATAAGGGTCAACAAACTCCCGAATACACATGAAAAAATCTGTAAACGAATGTTTCAATCGGCACCGAATTACAAAATACTCCGAGCCATCGAATGCCGGATTGAAAGCTATTGAATTTTCATAATTTCTTTTTTACCGTCGTTTTACTAGAGCATATTGCTCACACATATATATAATAATAATCCCTTTTAAAAACTTAAGAGTTCTATTATTAAAAAAAAAAAAAAAAAAAAAATCCACAATAATAAATTTATTTAAGCAAAATTAACAAAAAAAAAAAACAAGTTTTCATTTAACCGAATTAAAGATTTAATTACGAGAAAAACGCTTTACCTGCATAAATAACGCATTATTTAAACTTTGCAAATGTTTATGTACTCAAACTCCGAAAATGAGGACACGTGTTTTAATATACAATTGAAATTCCCGAAAATGATCCAATTTCCGTACGAAATGCCCCGTTAATTATTATGTTTTGAGACACAGAAGACGGACATGAATAATCAAAAAATTAGACCTTCATATAGCAAGAGTCAAATACCAAACTTTACGACAGAAAAGACGCGATGGGAATGCTAAAAATATTTTCCACGTACAAAGCAATTTACAAGCGAAAAAGACAGATCTTATTCACCATGAATCTGGTTTTGCAGAATTAATGGCGATTTTACAAGGAGGTATCGTAACGCTTTAATTATTTCTAAAAATAACGGAGATATCAAGATTAAATTTAACCTGCATATTAATTGATCCTTATTTACATAATGTGCTGTTAATTACAGCTCAGGGAAAATGGATGCAAAGCAGACGAAGAATGAAGTGGGAATTAAACCCATGTCAGGAATTTAGATTGTAGAGCTTAAGGCTCCCGTCTACCGGCCATTTTGATTTCGTCAGCTTAATATTAATCCTATGGAATTTCCACTTTCGTTCTCAAATCTTTACTATTTGGTTTATTTGAATGCAATAAAATGCATCTGAAAGAGCAAAAAATACCGAAGGCTTCTGCGGAATTACTTTTTAACCTGATTTTTAAAAATATTTTTAAAAGACCGGAAAACTCATAAACGAATAATTAAAATAGGGGTAAAAATATTTTCGAAAATCGGAGGAAAAAAGAAATTCCGCAGAAGCCTTCATTATTTTTTGCTCCTTCAGATGCACTTTATCGCATTCAAATAGATCAAATAGTAAAGATTTGAGAACGAAAGTGGAAATTCAATAGGATTAACATTAAGCTGACGAAATCAAAATGGCCGATAGACGGAAGGCTTAATTTTGATTTGTTTCGTTTCAGGAAACCATAGACTGAAATAACCCGCAAAAGGAGAAGATATTCAATTTGCTGAGCACTACAATGAAGGTCAAAAAAACGCTGAGAGAAATGTATAACTCTGGATGGTGACCAGTTAGAGGACTCTTAAGAATAATATATCAAATTTAATTTCTATCTCGATTACTTTTTAATAATAATTAAAATTTTACGATTCTCCGCGATATCAATTAAAACTTTA
>BMAW01055503.1:0-14823 GCA_019974015.1 Nephila pilipes
CCAGTTACGTATTGCTAGCAAAATATGGATTCCAATTTCTTTTTAGTACTATTATGATGGCGATTTCATTTTTACAATTGTTATAAAAACACACAAATTGTTCACACACTTAATCCAAATACAGTACACTTGGGATTATAATAAAATCTATTCAGAAAACAGATCACTTGCACCTACAACTGTTGACGGACTTGAGTTGGCCCTGATAATGATGCCACAAGCAGAGTGAGACAGACGCCGAAATTTTAAAATGCAATTTTTATTTACATATATACATATTTACAAGACTCTTAATCAATATCATGATCATACCTTTCCTCAGAGAAGCCTTTGATAATTTTAATTTTAATTTATAATTGCCACATCAACAGAGCAGAAAGACAAATTTAATATTTCAAATCACTATTTTATTTACATAATGATATTTACATTATTTACAATATTGATAAATATCACTTTCAAAACAGAAAGCTCTAACATTATAGTGATGGTCATATCGACAAAGTCCAAAAAGCAAGAAGCCCTCAGTTCATTTGGCCATTCATAAACAGCTGTCATACAGCATCCAAAAAGAGCTTCCTATAACAGCCAAAGACTCTTGCACCATCCGTCAAGCATCCAAGAAGCAAGCCCGTCAGTCCTCCTTTATATATATACTCCGGAATTTGCATTCGACACCGTCAACTCAACAGTTAAGAATCGCCATCCAATGAAAACTAACTTTGTATGACGTAATTGAAAAATACCGTCGAATGCAAATTCCGATTCCATCGCCAGATGCGTGAGATGATGTCATATCGGAAAACGTAATTCCACGTGATTACCGCGATATGACAACAATGACTGTATCAGCCAAAGACTACAATATCACAGTTAAGGTCTAATACAAGCACAACGATCATCAAAGCGAAGGTCTCATCAACCATAATAACTTCGTAAATCTCCTTATATATATATATATCCAGAATCTGCATGCGACACCATCAACTTGACAGTTAAGAATCGGTATCCAATGAAAAAAAAAAATTTCTTATGACGTAACTGAAAAATACAGACAAATGCAAATTTCCGATTCCCCGTTGCCAGATGCGTGGGATGAAGTCATATCCGCAATACGAAATTCCAAAACATTACCAGTTGAGATTACCACGATATGACAACAAAATCAAATACAGTATGACAGAACGCTTTAGATCAGAAAAAATACTACTCACAAAACTGACATGCACTTAATCCACACACACAAATACAGTACAATTTATATAAAAACTACTCGCAAAACTGTTCACACACACTTAACCCTCTAAGCGTTTCACACGCTTTTTTCCGTACTGTCCGAGATATTCCGAAAGCGTTTGCGCCGTAAAATCCCGTGTGGCTGTGAGCGCACCGAAAGCGTCAGAGCCGTGTTTTTTCGCCATCACAGGATGTATTCGAGATCGTTTGCGCCGGGTTTTTCTGCAATTCCTTCCCCCCCTTTTAAAAGTTTTACATCTTGTTAGATAATTGGGGAGGGTTGCGGACACACAATGAACTTTGACAGGAAATTTTATGGCTCACAAGGGAACCCCACTCTTGCCCTTAGGGCTAGAGAGAGTTCCATTGAGACATTCGTTCAAGAGGGGAAGGGGAAAATTTCCTTTCAAGTGTGTTTGTTGGTCAACTTGAGTTGAGATTTTATTGGGTTTATGAAAGAAATGCGTCCCTTGACCTAGCTTTCGAGATAAAATTTTTTATTTAAACCAATCCAAAAAACGCTTTAAAGTTCAATCACAAAATTAACTAGATTTTAATCCCATTTTTAATTAATATTCATTTGGAATTTTAACAAATTTAGATAGAGTAGGAAACCTACTGTTTTATATTGTTGGACAAATTAATCTTTGTATATTTTCTTTGATTGTTAAAAATTCACCTTTTTTTTATTTTTCCTCATATTAAAAAATATCAGATAGAGTTAAGTTTTTATGTTATTTCTATAAATCTCGAAAAACATCGCTAAATATATATCTATAAAATGTTTGTTTAAATACAGAGAATGTATGAAAATAATAAATACGTTCTATTGTTTCATTTGTGTTACTTTATTCACTACTTTCAGTTTTTAAAATAATATTTATTTCCTAATAACGTGTAATAAATTAAAAAAAAAAAAAAACGAACGAGTCAAAATCAGAAACGCTTTAAGATTTTCAATTATTACAAATGAATAATTTTTAAGCTTCTGTATTTCTTTACTTTTAAAAATCTCTAATGCATGAATAAAAGTAATACCAAAAATTAAACTTTTTTTTAAATCTATTAGTTTTTTTTTTTCTTCATAATTTCAAAGCCAGGTATTCAGGACAGCTTACGCATGATACTCAGTTTTGTAATGTTAAGTTTTGAAATACATCCGAATTTTAAATAACTGAACTACATCTTCCCTCAAAGAGAAAAAGAATGCGATTTCCCACTCCAACTCATATTTTTCAAACTTGATTTTTGAAAAATTAGTAATTAATAGCATCTGCACACATTTATATTTGTTCATACGTGTAAGTATCAACTGTACTTTTGCACAGATACTTTTGATTACTAATTATTTGAAGATTCAAATTTAAAAAATATTCATATGTGTTAAATCCCTTATAATTTATCTTCTGTTAAAGGATAATTGAAGTACATGTAATTAAAATCCGGACATTTTTCGTAATCTTAACATTATACAACTACGAATTTTACATAAGCTACCCTGAAAATCTGCTTTTCAAATTACATCAAAAAATATTTATGTATGGTACATACAAAGTTAAAAATTATTAATCACATAAATTTACAATTCTATGAAAATTTAAAATATAAAATTCAAAATTTAATAAATTTCATCGCCAGCATATTTTCATATATTCCGTAAGTTTTTTACAAATCAGTTAAAAACCGCACGTCATTAGCAAAAAATATGCTGAACAATTTGATGAATATAAAATAAAAATTTTACTTGGAAGCAAAGCTGAGATACTAAAACTTCGGTATACAAAAATTATGAGCATATCTACAATAGTTTCTGAAATAATTATTTTAAAATTCAGTTAGAAATTTGTTCGTTATATTATACGTAATATTAAATATACCGTCAACATAATAAAGTAATAGTTTGATGCATTCACAGATTATTAAAAATAGATATAAGTGACATTATAATCACAAATGTTAAAAAATTTATAATTTTAAATTCAATTATAATTTTAAATTAAATTGTACACTGTTATATATACACAATATTGTGTTTCACAAACAATTTTTTCTCCAATAACAAATTGTTCTGAAAGTAGGCATTAAGGTACTTTAAAGACTTAGTACTTTTGTTTTGTTTAAGCATTTAATATAAAATATTTATTTTTTTTTTCTTATGTGTCTCTGATATTTTTAACATTTGTAACAATTAAAATTATTGCTTATATACGATTCTTTGCATTTTTTTGTAAATTGAATGAACACTTTGATTACAATTTTGTTTATTTGAGAACATATGAACACTGATTTATTTTATTCATGAAATACAAGTTTGAATAAATTGACTCTTTTTGCATTTGTTTTAAAATATGTATATTATATTGAAATTTAAACTACCCAAAATTATACCTGATTTGTTATAAACGAATTTTTGATCTAATAAACACATATAACTCTTTTTAGGTACAATTTGTAAAATGGACTAAAATTAATAGATGAATATTATTTTTACATATTGTGAATATTTTGCACTGAACTTAAACATATATTTTAGTCCCTTTAAGGTTGGAGAAGCAAATCGTAAGCAATTTTGCATTCATTTTGATATTGAATATAAAAAGCTGCTCGGCTATTCAGAAGTGAGGTGGTTTACTTTGAAACCAGCACACAAACAGAGCACAAATAGAGTGCATTTTGAAATTATATGATCCGCTTCGGTCAAGTTATTTAAATTTAAAAAATACCTTACATTTGGAAAAAATATCACCTTTCAATAGATCAAATCATACGCTCTCTTTTCTCTACAGCCAGACATTATTTTTCTGTAAAACTACCAAAGAAATTAAACATCATAACATTTCAGCTACAGTTTATTTTATTCCGATATAGAACGAGATATGATGATAAATTCGTACCATTAATACTAAAGAATAAACTAACAATTATATATGGTTATATTCCTGGGATTAAGAATACATTTCTAAAATTTAAAATTGCTTACAAAATTTGTTATGAATTCTTTGAGGAAATGTTTGTCAACTTCACTGAACTAAAGTGTTTTAAGTGTACTGTTTTGAAAGACAAATTAAAAAGGGAAAAGTTTCTCTCACTGCCAAATTTGTAATAACTGATATGTAAGATGTAGTAATCGATGACAATTTTCTGTTAAAAGATATAATACGAATATGTACTTAAAGTTTGAAAACACCAAAGAAACAGAAAGTTGAAAATTAAAATGTGGGATTGAAGATGGCTAGAAATATTTTGACATTTTGAAGAATATATACTCCATTAAAATTTAAAATTATTTATTGAATGTAAAATATATTACCTTTGCACAAAAGTGGATGTAGATGGGGTATTTCGCTTAGAGCAGAGGTATTCAACCTCTTGCACTTTGGGGAACCTTTTGAGCTTACCATTACCTTCAAGGAACCCCTTGATCAAACAGCAGAAAAAATAGGATATCAAAGCTCTTTATCCTAATCAAATTTACAAAATTATTATTGCATTTCTATTTTTTTATTAGAAACGTCTTAGTAAGATTAATGAATGTTAAGGTAGCGAAAGTTTTTTTTTTTCCTAAAATATGGCCTATGCATAATAAACAAAAGCAATATTTTTTTAAATATAACAAATAATGAAAAAAAAGAATTTTAATGATTTGACCATGATTGTTTTTTATTGCAAAGTATTTTTACGTCTGTAAAAATTTCTGAAACCATCAACCTAATGTCTTCTTCAGCATCCGACCTATTTCTGTATTTTGTTTTTGTCGCAGTGTACAAAGAGAAAGATTTTTCGCATATATAGGTTGAAACATATGATATTAGATGTTTCACAACTCTTACGGCAATTTCATGATATTATTTTCTATTGTCAATCAAAAAATACATTATAACACTTAACTAACTCTTAATTTCAATTGAGTATACATCAATGTGATATATCAATCAAACTGATATACACTCAATTTTTTCTTTTGTTGGGAGTTCGAAGGTTTTCTTCTTTTATTGGGTTTAGTTTAGTGTTTTCTTATTAACGTCGCACTGGAAGCAACACGAGGGCTATTGGCAATGGACCTCGTAATTTTGAACTTCGGTCAAGTGCAGAGGACGACACTTGAGCTGGCACCCCCTCTCCTAACTTCCACACCACACCAACTTCTTTTATTGGAAGTTCAGTGAATTAAAAGTCTTAAAAAGATTTTGGATCCAAGATAATTTTTTATTTTGAACAGGATTCAAAAAAGGTTTTTTGCAGATCTGATATATGTTTGACCAAACTAATTTTTACATTTTTATGAGGATCAGCGTTACCGTCCACTAAAATATTATGCAAATTACTAAAGCATTTAATATTATCTTTCAAAATAAATTCTGTTCAAAATTTCAATTTTAAAACAGTGGCGCCAATTTTACTTCATACCTCGAAAATAATGAATAAGTGTGCATTCTTCACCTGATACAAAAAACGCCTAAATATGTGACCTAATGCGTCTCGATTACTGTATTTGAAACACGTGATTTTACGAAATTTAAGATTTTATTTTATCCTTAAAATATTTATTGATATTTATTTTTACAAGCAAACTGCTTCTGAGAATTCAATCTTCTATAAAAATTAAACTTTTATGACAATTCTGGCGCTTTGATTAAGCAAATAGTGCTTGATAGCAAATACTAATCATTAATTTTTTTCAAAACATGCAAACAATTTTGTATTTTCTTGGTCTCGTATTCAATAATGAATATAGGGTGCTTTTTCTAGGTTAAAATCGTAATATTAAAATTAAAAAAAAAGTTTTTAAAAATTACAGAAAAAAAAAATTTTCTATTGTTTGAAGCAAACAAATATTTTTCAACTATGAACCCACCAATTTTTATCAAGCTATATTTTTTTATTCTTCATTTGTTGGAACGCTTTTATTGAAACTCAATAGATCGGGCGAACATCTTCCAAGTTCTGATCTGTGAATAATCTGAACCCCATTCCAGCTTGCTTGTAGCCTGCCGTACAAGATTTCCCCTAGGCAACGAAATCGCTTATCTAAGCGTCGGATCTAAGCAATTAAATGCCCAACCCAAGTGGTTGTGTGGACCACCCGCGTCATAAAAGGGGGTAGGAACAGGAGGCTCTTGCATTTTTGAAGAATTTGTGAATGGAAAGGGAAAACTTTTCGGGACCTTTAGCTGTGCCTAAGTAGATCGCTTTCGGTATAGCTTTACACAAAAAAGTAAAACGCTCGGAGGGTTAATCCAAATACATAGTGCACCAGTTTGCTTTAGAAAATACTACAATAAACTAACACGACAGTCAGTGACGAGGTTAACTTTTCCAGTTTGCCATTAAGTAAGCGAATGTACGTAAGAAACAACAAGCCATTGCTCATTCATGCAAAGAGTTTTCTAGCGTGCAGGCACAGAGGGGAGAGGAGAATATTGATCAATCAGCTGTTAAGGGGGACAGGAGGGGAAAGCCATGTACTGTATCAGTATCTTGTCTCTGGGCCCGCAAACAGTACCGTTGACACATCAGTCAGGCGCACTGCATCAGTCTCTCTTTCGCTCTGCACACACATAAGCACAGCCCATACATGATTTGCTAGGAGGGGTATGTTTGCTGTAATTTTCATTTTTACTCTTTAATTTGTCTTTCAATTTTTTACGCCACCAAATCTTTTGCGCTCCAGGCCAATGCCTAAGTGCAAAAATGGCCCTGTGAAATACCTTAAAGATTTATAAGTAACAAAAGTAATTTTTGCAACATGAGTTACAAATATAATATATGTCTTTGAGTCACAATGCAATGTTTTTATTAGATTATGGTGCTTTCAAGCTAAGAAAACACACACTTATAAATGTTAGTCATCATAAAAATATTCCAAGAATTTGAAGACATAAATTTATGGAAAAGTAAAAATTAGAAAGTTTTTCAAAAAAATAAATTTACAAAAGGTTTTATTAAAAATTGACGAAATATTATTTCTGTCACCCGCCTTATTATAAAAACAAGTACAGTAAGATATTTTTTCCTTTTACCTTACATATGATCAAAATACTTGTGTATTAAATAATTTCAAAGCAATATAAAAGAATTTGAAAGAGAAGATATAATACTCTTCAGTTGTTTAAACAGAATGATGAATCGCTGCTCTAATTTGTTCTGTTTCCTATAGATACAGGAAGCTAAATAAATGTTGCTGATGTAAAATCGTAATAAGTTACCCGCTCTCCTTCTTCGAAAGGGTAAATTTCTTCAGTGTGTCATTCTAACCTCATTCCTCCTGAACACGCAGAGTAAAATATTTTAATGCTTTTGTTACTATACTTTCATTTTCAATCGAGTGCAATCGAATGCTTAAAAGCAGTGGTAATTCGACATTCATTTATACCAATAAATATGACCATTTGAAAGTATTGCACCATTTGGTTACATGTGAGTTTCTATCCCCTATTCTTGATCTTAAATTCCAACTCATTTCAACAATAACAAAGATTGCAAAGCAAATGTTGAACAGTGCAAAATTTTCACTTGTTCCTCCGACTTGGCTGTCATAACTTATGTGTTGTAATTTGACCCTTTTTTCTTTGAAGTAATTTGACAGGAAAAGCAAGCAGATCTTTTATCAAAGGCAAAACATATTCATGACTGCACATCTCTCAGATTTCTAGAAATACCTGGCCCCCTGTCTATTTCTGTTACATTTGGATAATCTTGTTAAATGCAGACAGTGGAGCCTCTCACAATACAGGATTACCAGAAGTTTGTGAATTCCTTCTGTATTTGATTTTACTACTTGTTTATTTTCTAAATTAAGTAATTAAAATATATCATTTTTTTTTTTTTTTGAATTCTGGTTCAGGTGGTATAACTACTCCTAAATTTTGCCGGCATAAGCAATCGTCTCCCATTTAGTGCCAGTACAGCAAAGACTGCACACAAAAGAATTCACCCTGTACAAACATAAGACCTTTGATGTGGCCTAGGTAGCCCAGTGGGCAAGATCGTGGCTGGCGGTTTCCATCGAAGTTGTGGGTTTGAGACTTGATGTCCAAAACCCAGTGTTTAGGGGGCTGATAAACGTTTAATCATTAGCTCAAAGTTTGCTGTTGTGGTGTGGAAGTTTGAGAAAGAGATTAAAGCTCATATCAGTTTCTCATAACTTGGTCGGCTCAAAAATTATGAGATCAATCACAAATAACCCTACAGTTATGAAAAGGTAGCATCACTAAAACCAGTCAATCAATCATGACCTTGATCCTGAGATTTGCTGTAAGGATTGGGGTTCATTTAAGTCCTTCTCCAAAGAGAAGGGTAGAAGAGAAAATAACACCTCCATGGTTGAATTAAGATGGTGCTCAAGACAGTTGAAGGAGGGCACAAAATCGCATGGCTGGGACAAAGGAAACGCTGAGCGCATGGGAATTAGTGGGTCATCACAAATTACCGCAGAATGCACCATGTTGAAACTAACTGCATTTCTCTTTGAATATTCATCACTTTCATTATATCTGTTTGTATGTACACTTATCTACAAATTTAATATTGGTTTTAAAATTGAAACCCGGCGGTCACCGTAAAAAGGCAACCCACAGGTTGAGAACCTACAAGCAAAGCAAAGTAATTCCTATGGATGAAAGAGATCACAATAGAAACAAACCTGTGCAGTCACATTCAAACTTAGATAGTCTAGAGAGAAAATTGATTTTGTTGATAAATAAATTAGAAATGTATCAATCAGACTTATAAATATTAACTAGAAACAAAATTAAAATTTTAAATACTAGCTTCATGTATAATATAAATAATTTAAAATGTAATCATATTTTCCTTTAAAAATGCTTCAAACTTATTTAAATGTCAAACAGCCAATTCACCATAATTTTAACAGAGCTGCAGAGAGAAATATTTTCTGTTAAAACACTGTATCAAACTTAAAGAAAATAACACAAAATTTTAAATAACTTAATCTTTTTCAAAATTAATCAATGTCATCAAACGTTTCTGATTATTCAAGAAAATCCAACTTTCAATTTTTGTTATTTTACATGACAATTCAAAAATACAGAGGAAGAAGTTATTATTATTCACTAATACAAACATTAATAATTAAAACTAAGAAATTCCACAAATAAAAACATAATCACTTATGAGTTGAATAACAGCAGCTCCAGTATCATTTCGAGCTTGTGAAAGAATGTTCTAAATCTTCGGACGAGACACAGATCTACCCAGCTGTTGGTTCATCCAAACAATAAAAGGTGGAGATCCAATCAGTGAAAGAGCTACAGACAGTTTCCTTTGTTTCTCCACTGAAAAATGAATACAATTAAAAACATATGAACGCTTGTTCATTTTCAAAATCCAATTTTTAACTTGCCTACTAAACCAATCATTACAGATGAAAATAACTTCTAAATTCGTAAAACAATCAGTTTAAACATCAATTGTCTTTAATAATAAATACATCATTTTACTAGCAGCTAAATGGAATCTTATGAAGCATTCAAGCACCGCCCATTCAGCACTCTACAACTGTGAGTCAAATCTCTTATGAACAAAAAGAAATTTTAAATTATTAATGAAAAATTTATAATGAAAATTTAAAGAAAATTTGAAAAGGAAAATGTTTACTGTTGACATACTAAATTTATAATAAAAATACTCTACTTTTACTGCAAAATCTTATCAAACTTCTTCAAGTATGTTTAGCATAATATTCATATTTAAAATTAATAAGTACACCATATTTTTCCTTTCACAACAGATTTCAGTATATCCAACAAAGTAAATTGCTCTTGTACATTAATACTTTGATTCTAAAATAAGCTTATTTTGATAAGTTTAGCTGCTTCTCATTATCAAAATCAAATTTAGCATTCTTTAATACTTAATATATTTAAATTTCAATATTGTTAAATCGGCTATGAAAATACATAAGAAAAATCCAACAGGCTACCTATAAAATTGAGTTTCCTTATCAGCATGTGCAGTTAGATCAGTCATTTTAATCATTTTTCAACTCTTTCATGCAACTCATATCCACAAACCTCTCAATGAGCAAAAAGAGACAACATTTCTCGGCCCAGTTAGACGACCGACCGAGCATCAAATATGACAATAGCCAAGGTATGATTGGAACTAGAATAAATAAAATTCTAAAGTTATGTACCAAGTTTGCATATTGTGATAGAGGAATGTAAGAGATAAAACAGTACTTTCTTTGTCCTGATGAATTTAAAGCAGACTTCACAATTTTACAAAAATTTGATTTCTGCTTTTTCATTCTAACCATTTGAACTGAAAACATATAGAACTTTGAATTAGATTCAAGAGGGACATTTGTAATATATATGCATGTTCTCACAAAACTTTTTCTCACACTTCTTTTCAAAACTTGATCATATTTCCACTAACAAATTAATATATTTACAATTCAATATAATTTCAAAACATTAGCTAATAAGTTTAAAGAAAATGATTAAACTCATGTTTTCTGTTTCTAATAATCGTTTATTTTTACAAACAAAACTTACTCATTTGTATTTACACATAAAACAAAGAATCTAGAGGAGATCAATTATCAATGGCAAATTGTATAAAACATTTACAGAGTCTTATTAATTTTCAGATTTGAAATTAACTTATAAGATTAATAAAGTATACAGTACATTAAAAGCAAAAGATTTCAAATATATAATAGTAAAAGTAAGCAACTGCTTGTATCTGCTTAATCTAAGTCTAAAACAACTTTAGTATAACAAAAATAAGCTTTGAAAATGAAAATAAATACTGCACAATCTCCCTACATGACAGGAGGTCCTTTATTATAGAATAATTATAAAATATTATTTCAGAATAAATAATTAGAACTAAATTTACCTGGTTTTTCACTTGCTAAATCCATGCCTTCGAATGCTTCCTGACAAAATAATGTTCTTGAATTAAGCGTCACTAATTCTTCCAGATTTTAAATATCCAAAACGAACTATTTATATTTTCTGAAACAATATGAAATGTTATACTTATTTTTAACAAAACAAAACTTTCTACAATCCAATTGACAATGAATTGCATCACATTTCAAACAGATTTCACCACATCACACTATAAATATTGCAAATGTATAAATTACCATTGAAAGCACACAGATGACTTGTTCAAGATAGTCTACAAGTAACCATTCCACTAGTTACGCATATGTCTGAATGTTGACGAATCTCTGCAGAAAAGAGTATTCTATTTATCAGTAAAATTAGAACTAATTGCAACATTTCCTTAATCAGTAGAGAAATGTTAAGGTTTTTCAAAGGCCAATGATCTGATGTGGAGGCTCTTTATTTTCTTCTTTAGTGTTTTATTTTTAAAGAGCATAGAGAATGTTCTGAACATGGAGGTATAGTTAAAAGTCTACAATTAATTTATATCCCTCAAATTTATAATTAAGGATGGCACTTGAGATAAGGTATGTATTGGCTAATACATAGCACTAGGCATAGTTTAATTTAAATTGAGAAAGCATTCTAATTACAGTCTCATTTATGACCAAATAAGTAATGCCCCATTACCTTTCAGATCTGTCTTAATAGAAGAACTGATATAAGCATTTCCATCAGTTGGGAAAAATTGTAAGTATTCTAAATGGGTTGTTTTTCCAGCTCCATTAACTCCAAGAATACCAAACATTCTTCTGATGAACTTTAAATGTTAACTGCTTCACAAAATTGACATAAACTTAGATAGACTGACACCACAAGGTTTCACCCATTACTTCCTGATAAGTTTACACAAATTCTTGAATTCTTTCTTCTTCAAAAATACATATCTATATTTGCTTCCCATACTAGACCACCAACTGGATGGTGAATTTAGCATAAAGGCTTTGCAGCTCGGGAAAATGTAGCCATGAACTCCACTACCAAGAAAACAGAATAAAGAAATAGATCCAGCCACTGATGAACAGGAGAAGATCTCGCCCACAACCAAATGCATCCATGTGATTAGATCTTCTGAACTGCATATCTATCTGAAGATATACATCTGTGAAAAAGAAACATTTTAGAATAATTAATTTTACAAAGGATACTAAAATAAAAATAATATACTTACAGAAAATTCACTTTAAAAAGAAAAGTAATGATATAAATAATAATTTTATTGGATTACTCATTCTTTTTCAACGGAATAAGTAAAGGTGTTTATAAGTAGCTTTAATGTGTAAAAAAATAGTTTGTCAGGTAAGGTATTTTTAAAGTTCTAACATACAGAAAAATATTTAAAATTTAATTTGTCCATCATTGAAGTTTTCCTTAGAAAATAACTTTGCATCATATCCTTTTATACTTTGCTTAAAAGTATTAATGTTACAAGGTTTGATTATGAAATACTTTTAAAATTTTCAGCTCTTATATCAAGACAATCACTTTCAATTCATTGTTGAAAATCTGACTATGAAAAATTGAAGTGATACTAAACTAAAAATATAAAGTGAAATGCTAATTTAAAAATTTCATCATAATTACTTAAATTTTGAAAATTAATAAATCTAGGTTCTGATCATTATTAAAAGATTTAGAGATGAAATTTTACACTTGATTGAAAGTCAAAATGAAATTAAACAAAAACAACACTTGTAAATATTATTTACTTTCATCATTTGCTACATGATTAAACATGTTTCTAAAGTATACATAAAATATAACTATAAATATATTATCTTATAACTTATATTTTAAAATTATAATTAAAAATGCAAGTGTTTTATAAGTCACAGTACCTAATCACCTTGAGCCACACTTTTCTTTCATTTGTATTACTTAGCTTGCAAAATAATAAGTACTTAATTAAGCAGCCCTTTGTTACCGAGTTTAAGAGCCTCCTTTAGCCAAATTATGTAAGCCTTTTCCTGTAAAGAAATGAAATACTTTATTTTAAATACATTTAAGAAGTATTATTTTAAATGGCACTTATATTTCTACTCTGAGAGCTTAAATGGTTTTTCAGAGGTGTACATGTTCTTACATTTGAACACGAACTTGGGGTAAAGAATAATGAGGCACGCATTTAATTTAACAAAAACGCGTCAATTTTCTAATAATTATGTTCATATTTAAAATAGTAAACTGTAACATTTTTCTTTCAGTTGATAGGTTTTTCTTCAGATGTCTTAATTTTGAAATAATCACAAAATATTTCTATTCTTTAAACATTATCATCCATTGCTCTTTTTCTCCAAAGACAAAAATCCCTCATTGAAATTTTTATATTTAAGAATATGCTTACAAAAGAATATTGAAACATCATGTGCAATATACTAACAAAATGATTTTTCTTCCATTTAAAACACCCTTATTTAAAAGAAACTTTTGCAAATAAAAATTGTCATGGAGGGAGTAAAGTGAAGATTATTGCTTAAAGATATGGTTGCACCAAACAAGATGTAACTGTGGTCCAGACATGAAAAATTAGAAAACCAAAAATTGGTTGACAAGAAAGTATTTTGGTGTCAGAGAAGGATCACTAGGGTGGCCAATCAGGGGTTAGTGTCACCAGTGTTACCAAAACAGTAAACCCTATAGGAAAGAAAAGTTCACTTTCAGGTGTGTCTCAGGTCATGATGCCCATACTTACCAAACGAAGGAGCCCTTCTTTGAGGGTCCCTGATATAATCCCTGCTGACAGGTGTTGATATACCCCAGATGGGTATCATTTTAGTTGTTTGCGACATATGAACCATAGTGGGACTATTTGTCATATCCGGTCACCACAGGTGCAAAACTTGTCAAAAATGTTTTGATTTAAACGATATTTTTCTAATTTTCTCCCTTCTTATCAGAAATATCAAATATAAAATTTTCAAAAGAAAATTTTAACTCAATTTTAAAATTCATATATTAATTTGAACAAATCCTATTTGTCAATTCCAACAGAAATATTTTATCTAGATTGTATCATCACATATCTGTAAATTCATGTTAATATACGATTTTAAACCCAAATCAAATTGTATTTCTTTATAGTATCACACCATTATGAGATTGTAAAAGTACTTAAGAGTTGACTTTTCAGAATTATCTGCAACCTTAATACTCTAGGTTAATAATCTAAAATCAAATGGAAGAAATGGTGAATACTTAACTTGAATCAATTGACATCAATGATTGATTAAAAGGATTGGGATTCATCATCAATCAATATGGAGAACTGCCTAAATAATACATACAAAAATAAATAAGAGTACCAAACTGATACCTAAGAAAGAAAAGTATGGAAGATTAATAGATAAATTCAAATAATTTTATTTTCATAACAGATCTATGTTTTTGCAATGAAATACATAAATATTAATTTCTCTCCTCCACCTACCCTCCATTTGCATGCCTTAATGTGGTGAACCTATTTTGTAGGTTAGAACTAATTTGACTCATTAAATAGTTTTGACATTAGCTATGATGCATGAATAATTTAAATTATCAAAATTTAAGAACAACTGGAGCATTGAACTAACGACAGCAGGTAATTTTCTTATGTCCATTTAAATGTTCTTGATAATATAAACTGTCTTTATGCTGATTAAAGAATACGTAACTGAACGAAGTACAACAT
>BMAW01055504.1:0-37377 GCA_019974015.1 Nephila pilipes
ATTTTTAAAAATCTCTTCTGTAAATGACGCAAAAATATAACATTAATATTGGTTGATATCGTACAAATAGTAGCTTGTTTATTTTTAACTGTTATTTTTATCTAATGTGTAATGTATGTATTTTTTCGGAAAAGAAGTGAAAAAAGCTTCTATAAGCACTTTTTATTCTTGCTACGATACTCAGGTAAAAAGAGTTTTGGTTCGGTTTTATTACCATCGCTCTAGAAGCAACACGAGGGCTATTTGAGATTTACCCCGATCAAGTGACGAGAACGACACCTGAGCTGGCAACCCACTCTCTTAACTTCCACACCACGCCAACGTGAAGACATTGAACCCCCCTAAGATTTAACGTGTGTTAGCCCCGGCTACACGGCGGGTCTTTAGTAGTATCAAGGCTTCAACCAGCATCTGGACGAAAACTGTCAGCCATGAATCCATGACCACTAGGCTATTGCGGCCACATGTTTCCACCGAGTAACTTTTTTTAATGATTAAAGAAGTGGAAGTAAAGATAATTACAAATTACATGCTTTATACAAATTTCTTATTTATTATTCCCAGTTTTAGCAGCTAAGATGGAATAAAATTTAAAACAGTCGACCTCAAGTATACAGAAGCGAAAAAAAGAAATCACATTTGTTTATTAAATAATCCTACTTTCGATAAAATTTAAAGCTATTTACAGATTTTCTAAAAGTATTTTATTTAGGTTCTTAAATGCCGATTTAGCATTAAAAGAAAATCACACCTTTGAAAATCTTAGAAAACCTGATTACAAAACACAATGTAAGTATTTTTTTAATCAAATATATCATTTCTTTTATCAGACTCTGGAGAAACTGTGCATTAATCATATTGGTAAGAGAATATTTTAAGGAAGAAAACTGAGAAAATCTAGAGAAACAAAAGTGTAGGACATTTTTTTTTAAATTTTAATTACATCACACACTTTTAACTTTAATTACATCACATTTCTGAAACACTTTCTGAAGCATTAAAAACTGTAAAAAAAAGCAGGAAGTAAGTTATATTTATGAGAACATACTTTTTAAATTAATATAAGTGTTTAATTGTAATTGCGCTTTGCTTCATTTATCTACTTTTTAAGTATATGACTTTAGAAAAATCAGCCTCTTTCTGTCTTAAAATTGTACATTGCGAGTATGCTATTTCCTCTTCAAAAGTAAACTAAGTTTGGGTATAATTTATTATTTTTCGTGAATGTTTTTTTTTTTTTAAACAGCTGTGATTTCCCTTGTTGTTATCTATTTCGTTCCATTTGTCAACCATTTTGGGGTGGGGATTTTTTTGCATTTGGAAAACTTATAAGATGCTTGAAGGTGTTTGTCTTAGCTATCATAATTTTTTTTAAAAAAAAATATTTAATATTCCTTAACTGTACCATTTTCATTTTACCAGTTCCGATTCCTATGGGATATAAGAATATTAACCCTTTCGCTACCGGAGGGAGAAAAAAGAAGTACTTATTTTGCTGTATGATATATTTATAAAAAAAAATTCAATGCGTAGTGTAATACCGCATGTCTTGTACATATTTATATCCTTACGCAAGATATTGAGCTTAGGGCAATATCTTAATTTTTACTTTAATATCTATGTACAGATTTGGATTATTTTCGCTAACATTACTGTCAGATTCATTCGTTATTTCGCAAATCACAGTATCAGATAAATACTTTCTTTTCGTCATGACTGTTGCTACAAATAAAAACCGACCCAATGAAAAAAAACAGCTGATAACATCTGCTACCAAAAACCCTAACCCCCATAAAGGGCCATAAATTCTCCTTCCAACTTCTAAGAAGCAAGCAAGAAAGAAAAAAAAAAGCAAACGGAAAGCAAGTGCACCCTTTAAATCATGTATTTAAAGAGCCGCGCCGTAACACGTGCTTTTAACAATTACCCCCCTTCTAGTAGCCAGAAGAGAAATCCAAGCCCATATGACCAAGGTCAATATTCCAAATAACCTATCTATATAGATTTCGCAGTATTGTAACGCCATATAGTAACATTAAAAAAAATCAAATAAAACTTTCTCAAGAAGCGTATCTCAATTAATACGTTGGGCTGTATAAGACACTCAGGTAGCGTATCGCCCGTGATACGCTGGGAGAGAACAGGGTGTAAAAAAATTTGGGTTTTTTTTTTTTTTTAAAAAAAAAAGAAAAGAAAATGTATCACTATGTGAGCCATATTTTTGAAATTATTCCAATTTCAAAATGCATCTTATTTTCGTAAATAATCAAATGCAGGAAGCATAAGTAACAGAAAACAAAGTTAATATAATGCATTAATAAAAAAATAAAATTTAACAAAACCTTTGGTCAAATCCTTCAAATCTGGCGTAACATTTGTTGCCGTTCTGTAAGATGATTATTTAAATATAAGTGATATTTAGATTCCACGAATTTTATTGTGGAGTAAAGATTTGCAGCAATAAGTTGTGCCCACAATTGAAATCAGACTGTTATTGATTAATTAATTGTTTCATTAACTTCACTCTGAAAAGCAATATGAAAAATTTTTGTGACGGACCTCGTAATTTTGAACTTGATCAAGTGACGACGATGACAATTGAACTCGGTCCCACTGACCAAACTTCCACACTACGCAATCTTGAGGACACTGAGCCTCGACAGATTTAACATGCATCAACCCAAAATCTGCAAGGGAGACTGGAGGTTAAGCTTTACGCTTGTGGGCTTGCGATTCTATGATTTAAAGTTGAGTTTACAAGGAACTGCAATAAATGCAATTTTTTAAGATAAGAATAAATAATTAATTGATCAGTTTACATTGTACATACTTCATTATTTGGAAATAAATTTTTAACTTCTCATTTATGTTTCTATTAGTGGTTTTAGAAGAAATTCATGTTGTATAAAAATGTTATCGAGGAAAGTTTTATAAATTTAACTAGTAGTTTTTAACATAAAGCTTTCAAAATTTTCTTTAACTTAGATTGTATAAAATAGGATAATTTCATACTTTCATGTCGCAAAAGGAAACAAATATTACTAATGCATATAAAACCATACTTAAAAATAGTTCAGCTCAATCTTTCTCGTATCAATTAAAACTATGAAACTTCTTTAAAATTTATTTGTAAGTTATAATGCAATTTGCGAATAATTTACTCGCAAGTAAGTATCCGTAATTTGTTTGAACAGTACAAAAATGTATTAAAATTATTTATTAATATTAGGAATACTGATGGACATTTTTTGTGATTTTACATAAACACAATATGTTCAAATTATGTTCCGTTGCATTACCTAAATTTAGGAAGAATGTGTGTATTAATTATTACACTGACAAATGGTGTCTTTTTACAAAATTGAGCTGAGCAATTTTATAAAATTATAAGAAAATTTTTATGTTCACCATGGACACACATAAATTATGCATTCCAAAAAGAAAGAAAAAAAAAAAACTTCATCTTACAAAAAAATAATTATTTAAAATTTTATTTATTTTTAAAATATTTTAATGTTTTATAATTCTCACTACAGTAAATTTTAATATTTTTGAGTCATATATTTCTTAATTTCGTCGATTTTTTTTATTCACAATTCAGTGCGTGTGTTTGGTTCTAATAGTGTTTTTTACAGCTTTGCAATTATTTTATTCTATCAGACGTTACGAAAAACATTAAAAAAAAACAGTTATACGTAATTTTTTGGCGTATTTTAAAAAGGAATTATGTATCAAAATCCTTATGGTATGAGTAGAATAATTTGATACATTATACTGATAGTAAAAAAAGATTTGGAATTGTAAAATTGTAAATGCTTGACAGTCGTGAAAAATTAGAAGCAAAGCAAAAAAAAAAAAAAAAAAATTCAAAAATTTTAAAAGTCAATGAAATAATATGGTGCACTCTGTGAAAGATAGTTAAGATAATGCGCTAAATAATACAGCTGGAACTATGAAAGATTGCGCATAAATTTATAAAAGTTTTAAAATTAAAATAAGGTGATTTTTTTTTTCCTTTGGTATTCTGTCAATTTTAGGGTACCGTTTCCTCTTAAGTTTACATGCATAAGTTATTCAAAAATGGAAGAAATATATTTTGAAACAGCATTCAACTCATCCCTGTTTGATAATTTCTTTACATAATAGCGGTAAAAAATTAAATCTTTATCAAAAGTTTCAATTACTTCGCAAAATACTTTATGCAGAAGAAAATAATAATACCAAGGTGATCAAGGTGCAGATCCAGATTTTTAACCACTAATACCCAACTGAATTCTTCATCGAAGAGACTAAGGTTGTGTGTGGGGGGGGGGGGTTGGCTTCCTTTGTGGAACAGTATTGCCTGTGATTTTTCGACACTTATTGCTATTCTCCAGTGAGTAAGTCATTCCTCGAGGGTGAGTCGGTAATTTTGCATAGTTTTTATTGTTAGTTTGATGTTGTAGCCCTGGGCTAACACAGCAGAATCATCTGCAAAAAGGCATGTGCTAACTCTGGGATGGTGTGGGAAGTCATGCGTGTACAAATTGTACAAACGAGGCTAGAGGACCCCTCCTTGCTGGGTGCCCGCATGAATCCTGCCCAGGGTAGAGTGCTGCTTTGAGTGTTCCACATTTTGTAGAAATAAGAGCCACCATTCCAAAATGGCATTACATGTTCGGTCTAATTCGTTCCTATTTCCTACATCACTTATTTTATTTTATATCGATCCAATAAAAAAATTCAGGAAAAATTTATGACAATGCTTTTGAAAATTAAGTTCATTACTGGTGAAAGCAGACGCCAAAAAATATACGCATAAACCAGATAAATTTTTGAAAAAAGGTCAGGTACGATATTTTTGGGTTAATTAAAACAATTGCCCCTCGGGTAGCTAAAAAAAAACAATACAACATTATAATTTAAAAATAAAATATCTCAATTCAAAAACTAGTGCTCACGTATGACTACAACCTCAATGCACAAATTCCGATATGAATGTAATTTCGCTTGGCTCAATAACAAGTTTCAGGATTAATTTGGTAATCTATGAAAAGAGGCTAGAAATAATTTATCAACAACCATCGTTGCCATTGAAAAACACAAGCATTACACATCCGCGTTGTTTTTAATTGCCTGTGAACTTCCTGCTATTGTGTTGATTGATTGGTTGATTGACGGGGGTTGTAGCTGGTAGTGATACAGCTGTAGAAAGAGATTGATCGCGCAGTGCAAGTGTTGCAGCGTTAGGGAAAGGGCGAAATGGGCGTGGTTTCTCTTTCATCAGACATTTCTTATCAGTCACTCAGGAGGAAACAGGTTGCTTCTCATTGGTGCGGGATACAATAGGATTTTTGAAGTTGTCTGATTTGGCTCTTTATCGCTTTTTACACATTCGCATTGAAGAGTTGAAATGTAAAAATACGTGCTAAATTCTAATTTTTTTCTTTTACTTAAAATCTATATATTCACGAGTTTTTTTTCGCAGATGAAATATTTTTCACTTTAGCTAAATAAAAACAGGAATTGTATTATAAATAATGACTAAACATTGCAAGTGTTTATTATAAATATACTTATTGATATTTATAGATACTCTAAAAATGAATGGATTTTTATTCATACATCAAATTGGATCTTTGTACAAAGTCGTATACATCAAAAAGATTAAATCATTTTAAAATTTGTCTTTATTAACATAGTTTCTAACATTTAATTAAATCTTTTATGCGAATGATTTATTTATAAAAATTTAATCAAATTGTTCGATTCTATATTTTTCTTTTAATTTTAGGATTAATTATATATTGTTTTATTTTTCATTCAAAATAAATTTTATAAAGCTTATTCTTAAATTTTAGCAGATTTCTAACTTACTTAAAATGTAATTAAATAATGTGATTCAAGTTACTTTTGCTAATTCAAGTTACATTTTTTTTTTATTTACAATAACATTTACTAATACATTTAGACACATATATGAAAAGTTAATACTTTTCTCTCTGGTCATTCATTAATATCCATTCTTTGAATAAATTAAAACAATAATAGAGCTATAAAAATTATGATTTTGTTTATTCGAAATTAATTCTCGAAATAAGAATGACGCGTTAATAAATTTGGAAAAGATTATAATTACAAAGACATCTCTCCCTTCCCACTTTCTTCTATATTCAAGTAATTAGACAGCCTTGCCATATTTTCAACCACATATCAAATTTCTAAGCATTTCAAAAAAAAAAAAAAAAAAAATTGACTAATTTTATTTTTTTCCTTGAAAATTTATGAAAGATTTGGATGGATGAATTTGTCCATGACATTCAAAATCCCTGAATATTATTTAAAGCTCTAGTTGGGATTAAATTTAAACTACCGAATCGCTGATAAAGACAGGATCAGCGAAATCTTCGCCTACTCAGCTGATGATGCAAAATGTGTTTTCACAAAATTGGCAAGATTAGAATAAATTATACGAAAAATAATTTTGGACTTTTTTTTAATGGGATTAAAATATTTATTTGTCCCACTTCGTAATTGGAAGGCGGAGTAATCTAATATCCGTAGGAATAAGTATCTAAGCGTTCTGTGCGACTTGATACACATCCACAGAATTGAAATATTTGGCATCGTGTTCAAAAGAGTCGCGCTGATATTGGCGAAGAAAGGTTTGGCTATGTAACCGGTTTGGCTATGTAACCCTGCACTTGTGTCTTCCTCTCGTTACTTGCCCTTTCTCGCATTCAGACGCAGTCTCTCTCTGTGTATGGTATCATAAGTATTTAGTAGATTAATCGTGTTTGTTTATGCTATCCATCGGCATGCTGCTTTGAGATAGGTAATCTGAAATGATTTTTTGTTTGTTTGCTAGTTAACAACTGCTCCCATCAGTATTTATCGTTATGTTAATTTTACTTTTCTTTGGAAATTTTAATATTTGATTTTTAAGTAGAAGGTGTTTGGGTCAGCACGTGGGTTTAGTATTCATATACAAACTGGCTCACATTTGTTCTCGGACACCACAATGTTTTTGAAATTTATTCATTGAAAAATTCTAATTGAATTTTTTAAGACATTTTTTAGACACGACAAATTTTTTACACACATACTTCGGTTTTTTTTTTATCAAATCTATTAATTACATTAAAAAGTCATAATATTTTTAATGGCTTTTCCCCCGATTTTAATTTAAGAATATTGTCTGACTATCTGCATTGTGCAGTACCAGCTTTTCATTAGTATATTTTCAGAAATTCACCTATTTTAAATATATGTATTGACAATAAATGTAGCATCAAATTGTGCTTAAAATTAGCTTTAGAGTATTTTAAAATTACTAAAAGTGGTGTTGATATTGTTAATGCAAAGAATTTATCTGTTTTTATGTTGTAAATTAATAATAATTGAATGGAACTTGTAATAAAATCAGAATCATATTTCACACTTCATTTTAAATCTTAGGTTTATTTTATGAATAATGAATCAAAACTTATAAATGTCTTATCTTTGATGGTGGGGGGGGGGGGCAAGCACAGAATTTCTTCAAAAATTTTATTGAAACCTTTTAATGAAATAGTGGAATAAATTAAAACATTTGTGTCCATATAAAATACTTGTAGAAAAACATAGCAAGCTTTTTCCATAAAAACATGTTTTAGCTGATGCACGTTAAATTTGTCTTGGCCCAAAGTCCTCCCATTGGCATGATGTGGAAGTTAGGAGAGGGGGGTGCCAGCTCAGGTGTCATCCTCGTCACTTGACCATGGTTCAAAATTACGAGGTCTGTCGCTTAAATCCTGTATACTTACGGCTCGTAAAATTACCCAACAAATTTATTTATTTTTTCAAACTTTTATATTTCTCAATATTTTTATCATCCCTTACCATGTAGCTATAATTGTATGTCTTGTATATGTGTTCCCACCTTTGCCTAATACTTAATTTTTGTTTACGAGTTTGTGGACGTTTTTGTATTGTGCTATTTAACCTGTTGTGTATCTTATTTCTGTGAGAAAATTTCAACAGTTTCTTGTGTTTCTGTCATGTATATTTTTTGTTGTGCAAATACCTTGTACATTTTGTTTAACCTTTATTTCAAAATTATGTAAATCTTATGTTATTTTGTCAGTAAATGCTGAGTGCGGGGGGTGATTGTTTCCCGGGGGTCCGGTCTGCAGCTCTAAACCCTTTGGGTGAGCTCGGTCCCCTTGGGTACTCTGCCAATAGCCCTCATATTGCTTCTAGTGCGACGTTAATGAAAACTAAACCATTTTTATCTTTCCCTTCCTTCCTTCTTCCTGCTTTGATATCATCAAAAAAGTTTAAATAATATTATATTTATTACTATTATAATTTTATAACAATAAAATTTTTTTTTAATTCATATAAAATAATACTCTTCTCTTGCTGAGGATTAGACATCTGCAATATAGTGTTGATCCAAGTTATTAAATGGGGGGAGGGGTAAAAATGACATAAAAATTATATAATCATATCTTATGAAAAGATTAGTAAAATTTTTTTTTTAAATCTCTTTAAAAATCTCATTAACATTGTAAATAATTCATTCACTTTCCTATCCTCTTTCCTCTCCTTTTCCTTTCATTCATGTTTTTTTTTTAATTCATATGTGCATTAAAGCACATTTTTAATATGTTTGTTTTAATTTTAAAAAATTTCAAGGCTTCTGTATCATACTGAGTAAAGAGTCACCCGGCCTGGCACTTGCTACTATATGATAGTTGTTGTCGAGGCAATAAAAGCAAGTTTTTAAAATATTATTGTAAAAATTTAATTGGGAAAGAACAAATTTAAGTAACTCATAATAATTTTTTAAATTAAAATTCTATTAAGTTAAACTTCATTATTTATACATTTTAATGCATGTCTGTCATTAATTCGAAATATTAAAATAAGCTACAATGGGAAAAAAAGTTTTAATAAGTAAAAAAGAAAGTTATTTTTTTAAAACTTGCTTCATAGATATTTGTAAAATTATTTTTTTTATTTCTATTCATCACAGAAAAACATTGTAAATTTTTTCTCTTCTAGATTAGATATTCTCCGTACTTTCATATTGAATAATGGCATCATCATCTCTTACCTTATGGAATATATCTGCAGAAAATGGCAGTGGATCAAAAAAAGTAATTATTTTTTTAAAGAATTTAATTTTTAATTTTTTCCTCTCTATTGTTAAATGGCCGAGTAGATGTTTCTTAACCCTCTAAGCGTTTTGTACGCTTTTTCCCGTATTGTTCGAGATACTCCGAAAGCGTTTGTGTCGGGTAATCCCATGTGGCTGTGAACGAGCCGCCTTTCTTCGCCTTCATAGGATGGTTTCAAGATCGTTTGCACTAGGTTTTTCTGAAATTCCTTCCCCCCCCCTTAAGAAAGTTTCACATCTTGTTAGATAATTGGGGAGGGTTGTGGACACACAATGAACTTTGACAGGAAATTTTATGGCTCACAAGGGAACCCCACTCTTGCCCTTAGGGTTAAGACATTTTCATTGGGACATTCCTTTAACCTTTAGAACTCCGCTGATTCTAAGTCAAAATATCCTTTCCAGTCAGCGCTTTTAAGATTGAGGAAAATTTTTCTTTCCCCCACTGTTGAGTTCGAGTTCACGACATGTGGTAAGGTTAGTTTTCTAGTTACAAAGGGGAGATAGTAAGGGTTACTGATTTTTAGTTAGTAATCATTGACGAGAAAGAAAGATCCTAATATTTGGTGCCGTATCATATCATAATGATTTTTTCTGAATTCCTGGTTCCCATTATTAATTGAGTGACTTACAAACTTTCAAATGCATATTTATCATAACTTAGAGTCGTGTATTGCATAAATTAACATTTTCAAACAAAACAAATAACAAAGAAAGCGACAGCTATACCATACTACTAAGATATTTTCTGGAATAATTTATTCGGTGCTTGCTTATATATATATACATATAGGTGTGTAATCACATCGCTTAGTGGGCAGATTTTATCTGTGGTCATATTGCAACTTACCTACTTAATTGCAATATTGAACCCATGTAATTAAAGTAATGCTTCATGTTTTCAAAATTATTCGACGAAATATGTAAAAGAAGGAAAATTTTAAGAACAATATGTTGAATATTATTACTAAATATTTTATTTTTTAAATTAACGTCCTTTTAATGCACAAAAAAATCAATGTACTCCAAATATTTTGATTTGACATTTTAATAACTTCGCATTTTGAAGCAATAGGAAGGTTACTGGTGACGACTTCATAAATTTGAACGACGGTCAAGCAATGAAGATAGCATCTAATCACCAAACTTCCACACCAACATCAGGGCTTAGAACCTAGACAGGCTTAATAGCCGGTTTTCAATTGAACAGAATTCGAACTTACAACTCAATCCCGGCTACGAGTTTGCGACCTCATTCGTCAGCTACCGTGGCCCTTTTGTGATTAAATATTATCAAAAGTGAGATTTAAAAAATAATTTTTAACTTAATTGAATACGTTTCAAAGCTGCTGAGTAAATCTTAAGTACGTCAAATTAAAGCAAAACCTTCAGTTAATTCATGCATTCTATAGAAAATATTATGAAACACTTTTTTATATCAAATATTTCTATGAATCTTTAATCTTAATGGGAAAAAAAAAGTATTATTATTTTTTTTTTTGTTTTTAAATGAAACTTATATTTTAAATTGAAAAGTTCTTGTAACAATGCTTTTGAAATGTCTGTTTTAAAAATATAAAGTGAATTCTAATTTTTAAAATTTTTGGCTCTTAAAAGAGCCTTTTTTTTTTTTTTTTTTTTATTTTCTTTTTATTAAAAATGTATCAGTTTTATTCTTTTTTATTCTAGTCTTTTGTTTTTCATTGGTTTATTTGATAAGAGATTTTTAATTAAATTGTATGTTATTCTTCGAAACAGTTTGGTAAATACAAAGAGCCACATTGCATGCCTTATAGATAATAGTAGTTCTTTTGTTTTTTGTATATTCTTTTCCGCACAATATGTGAAATTTCTTCTTTTCTTTTCGTCAATTGGCCTAAGAGAAAATTTATTATCATTTGTCTTCATTTTTTTATTACTGAAGGCTCTGCAATTTTATGATTTAATTTTCATATCAGAGATGTTATTAAATTCATTCTAAAATCTTTTAAACTGAGTTTTTAACTTAGTTTGGCACGACTTGAATATCAGAAACGCAACAATATCGATGAGGCTAAAGAATAATTTTTTGTCAATTTCCTAGTTTGCTTACCAAAAGTATAGGTGGATGCCCTGCGGTCTCCTAAATCAACTTATTCCACGTGTTTGTGGTAATCTGCCACAATTTTTTGCATCGAAGTGGTTAATTTTTCTTTTTCTAATTCAGCAAAGTCACCATAAGATTTTTTTGGGTGTTTATCAACAAAATTTTCTTCATCTAAATCTTTCCTCAAATTCTCAATCTCTATTTCTGCGAGCAATTTCAGATTCATTTTAAAAATTCGAAGAAAGAACAAGAGAAAAGAAAATTCTATCTATCATAGACTGCATAAAGTCATCTAATTGAGTATTTTTTTCGAATTTGGTTGTTTCTAAAGGTCGCCAATGATAAGGAATTCGCACACAACTGATAACGTTGGAGAAAAATATCCCCACCCAATTACGGACAATAGAAGCAAAGTCGTAAAAAGGGCAAGGGAAAGTTGTAAAAGGATCTGCTGGAAAAAAAGGGGGAAAGAACTGTCTATAGATAGCTTGGTACAGACGTTGTACCAGAGCCGAAGCGAGCGACAAAAAATTTTTTGTTACAGCATAACACATCAATCAATAACTCCCGAGACTAACATTGAAAACAACATTTTTTTTGCAAATTTTTTTTTATTCATCAACATAACACCTTTTAGGGTGATACAATCGTTCCAACGCTTTTCCAAATCTTTTTTTTTTTCGCAAGAAATCTTTTTTGTTGCGAGTAAATAGCGATAAACAGCTTTCTGAATCAACGACTCGTTGCTGTTTTTGTTCCATCGAAAGCAATCGCGGCACCAGAGCCGAAGCTAGAGACAAAAAAAATTTTGGTACGACATATGTACCGCCGATGTTTAAAGCTTAAGAGGGGAAGGGGAAGATTTCCTTTCAAGTAGTGTTTTTGTCGGTCAGCTGGAGTTGAGATTTTATTGGGTTTATGAAAGAAATGCGTCCTTTGACCTAGCTTTCCAGATAAAATATTTTATTCAAACCAATCCAAAAACGCTTTAAAATTCAATCACAAAATTAACTAGTTTAATTCCCATTTTTTAATTAATATTCATTTCGAATCTTAACAAATTTAAATAGAGTAGGAAACCTTCTGTTTTATATTGTTGAACATATTACTTTTTCTATCTTTTCTTTGATTGCTAAAAACTCACCTTTTTTTTTCTTTCTTCTCATTAAAATTATCAGATAGAGTTAAGTTTTTATATTATATCTATAAATCTCGAAAAACATCGCTAAATATATGTCTATAAAATATCTATGTTTAAATGCAGAGAATGTATGAAAACAATAAATACATTCTATTGTTTCATTTATGTTACTTTAATCACTGCTTTCAGTTTTTAAAATAATAATTATTTCATAATAAAATGTCAAAAATTAAAAATAAATAAATAAATAAATGAACGAGTCAAAATCAGAAACGCTGTAAGATTTTCAATTATTACAAATGAATAATTTTTAACCTTCTCTATTTCATTACTTTTAAGAAATTCTAATACATTAATAAAAATAATACCGAAAAAAACAAACTTTTTTTAATTCTGTTTTTTTTTTTTTCACAATTTCAAAACCAGATATTCAGGACGGCTAACATACGATCTTTTGTAATGTCATTTTTCGAAATACATCCAAATTTTAAATAAATGAGCTACATCTTTCTTCAAAGAGAAGAAGAATGCGATTTCCCACTCAAATTCATATTTTTCAAACTTGATTTTTGAAAAATTAGTAATTAATAGCGTCTGCACACATTTATATTTGTTCATACGTGTAAGTATCCATTGTACATTTGCACAGATACCTTTGATTATTAATTATTTGAAGATTCAAATTTAAAAAATATTCATATGTGTAAAATCCCTTATAATTCATCTTCTGTTAAAGGATAATTGAAGTACATGTAATTAAAATCCGGACATTTTTCGTAATCTTAACAATATACAACGAGGAATTTTACATGAGCTACCCTAAAAATCTGCTTTTCAAATTGCAATTAAAATATTTATGTAGGGCACATACACAATTAAAAAATATTAATAACAAAAACTTACAATTCTATGAATATTTAAAATATTAAACTCAAAATTTAATATATTTCATCTCTAGCATATTTTCATATATACCAAAGCATTTCATATTATCTTTCAAAATAGATTCTGCCTAAAATTTCAATTTTAAAACAGTGGTGCTAATTTTACTTCATACCTTGAAAATTATGAATAAGTGTGTGATTCTTACATTTATCAATTTACTTACATTTATCAATGATTGGTAGAATAATTATTTTGGAATTGGCTCTTCTATAAATACCCTTTGGAGTACGTATGTCAGCAACTCTGACATTTCCGTCAGGTCCTGGTAGGACTTTAATGATTCGACCCATAGACCAAGTACAAGTGGGAAGCTGCATGTCCTTTAGTAGGACTAACATACCTGAAGTTATGTTTTGTTTTTAAGCAACCATTTTGAACATTGTTGCAGATGGCTTAAATAGCTATTTTGCCAGCGTTTCCAAATCGTTTGTACAAGTTTTTGAGTTATTTGCCATCTGTTGAGAATGTTGTCTCTTTTGTCGATTAGATTGGGTTCTGGGATGGAATTAATTGGTTGGCCAATTAGAAAATGTTCAGGAGTTAATACTTGGAAGTCATCCATATCATTGGATAAGGGTGAGAGTGGCCGGGAATTGAGAATGCCCTCGATTTGTATGATAACTGTTAAGAATTCTTCAAGGGTTAGCCTTGAGGAACCTACCACTCTCTTTAGATGGTATTTGAAAGCTTTCACTCCCGCTTCCCAGAGACCACCAAAGTTGGGTGCTCTAGGAGGCAAAAATTTCCTCCTGATGCCTTCCTATGCTAACAGGCCTGAAATGTCTTCACTTTTCAACATTAGTTTATGCAACCGTTTGAGCTCTGAAGAGGCTCCAGTGAAATTTGTAGCATTGTCACTAAAAATGATTGAACTTTTACCACGATGTGCAAAAAATCTTTTTAAGGTGGTAATTAGAGCCTCTGAATTTAAATCAGAAACAAATTCCATGTGAACAATCTTAATGGCCATACATACGAATATAGCTACATAAATTTTCAGAAAAGTGCCCTTTCTTTGCCCTTTGTATTTGATTTCAAAGGGCCCACATAGATCAATGCCTGCATTTTGAGAATGCGAATCTAGGCATTACTTTTTCTGAGGGAAGATCTCCCATAATTTGAGTTGCAATGACTGGTTTGCATTTGAAGCATTCTACGCATTCGTGAACGATCTTTCTAGCTGTACTTCTGCTACCGAGAGGCCAATATTTCAAACGAAAAGTGTTTAGTAAGGCTTGAGGGCCTACATAAAAATCTCTTTTGTGATAGTACAGAAATATGAGATTAAACAGTTTATTTCCCGCAGGTAGGACGATAGGGAATTTTTGATTGAAATTGATTTTAGAATGTGAAATTCTGCCACCAACTCTAGTTAATCCCTCTGATTGGTCTATAAAGGGATTTAGAAATTTAAGCTTACTTGTTGGAGAAACTGGGGATCCCTTTTTAAGGGCGCTTATCTCCGTGTGAAAATACTTTATCTGTAGGCTTTTTATCAGATGAGTTTCTGCCTTCTGGTATTCTTCTTGAGTTAGGGGTCCAGTACTTTTGATGAGTGATTTACAATTACTTTTAAATCTAAAAATAAAACCTAGAATTCTAATTAGTTTATGAAAGTTATTAGTGATATCAATCAAAGTATCTAAAAAGTTAGAATCATTGTTTGACTTTAAAGTCACTTGATAAGGAGTTTTGAGTTCATCTGAATAGAGTTTATTAGTTGAGCTACTAGGGGATTGGAGAGTCTGAGAGTCAAATAAGTTTATCCTGGAAAGGTCTGGTCCTTTCCACCAAAGTTTGGAGGCTGCAAGGGCCTTTGCCTCTAAACCTCTGGAAAGTAGATCAGCAGGGTTGGACTTGGAAGATATGTGTTTCCAGTGAAAGTCTTTGGAAAGTTCTTGAATTCGGACCACTCTGTTGCATACAAAAGTTTTAAGTAAATGAGGTGAAGTGTTGATCCATGACAAGGCAATTGATGAGTCGGTGAAAAGCTGTATGGAGTCAATATTTAGCTTTAAAGCTCTTATGACTTTGTTTACAAGCTGTGATAACAAAAGACATGCAGATAATTCAAGTCGGGGCACTGTCATCAGCTTAAATGGAGCTACTCGCGATTTACTGCACAAAAGTCGGCTGGTGATGTCACTAGGTATGGATACACTTTGGAGATATATTACTGCTCCGAATGCCTTAGAAGAAGCATCGGAGAAACCGCACAAAATAATGGATGTCACACTGTTATGCAAAATGAATCTAGGGATCTTAATTAACTCTAGATCTGGTTAGGATGTGATAAGTTTTCCACTGCTCGGCAATGTCTGGAGGTAACTTCTTATGCCAGTTGATCTTTAACAACTACAGTTGTTCTATAAATATCTTTGCCTTGGTGATAAATGGACCAATAAATACCAATTGGTGATAATGGACCTTGGTGATAAATGCTATTAGTGTTCACAGTGACTTTGTAGGAGAAAGTATCTGTAGAGCTTCCCCATAGCATACCTAAAGTTTTTACGGTTACCTCTTCTGAGTTCTTATATAGTGGGAATGTTTGGGGTTTGCGGGTTGGAGTCCTACTACAGCACCACTTGTGCAGGTGCATACCTTCCCTTTGTAGGAGCTCGGAAAGTTCAGTTTTGAATGTTTTAAATTCATTAAGATCTGATGAGCCTGATTGGCAGTCGTCCATATAAAAGTCTTGAAGAACTACACTTGCGGCTAAAGGAAAAATATCTTTTTCATCTGAGGCCAATTGTTGTAAGACCTTTGTGGCCAGATATGGAGCACAAGCTGTGCCGTAAGTAACGATTTTTAGCCGATACATCTTAGTTGGTGACGTTTTACTGTCATTCCATAAAATCTTTTGAAATTCAGTTTGGTAGGGATTGATTTCTTCCATTCTAAACATTTTCTCAATATCGAAAGTAAAAGCGTATTTGTGCTTTCTAAGCCGAATTAAAATTGAAAAAAGATCCTCTTGAATAACGCCTCCTTTACAGAGTAAGTCATTTAAAGAGTTTCTGTTTGTTGTTTTTGCGCTAGCATCAAAAACCACTCTCAGTTTTGTCGTTTGACTATTTGGGCGCAAGATGCCCTGATGAGGGATATAGTAACCAGTGTCCGTAGTTTCAGGTTCCTTAATTTCTTCCATATGACCAAGGGATTCGTACTCAGAAAGGAAATCTGAATGGAGAGCATTAAGTGTGGGGTTGTGTTCCAAGCATTGCCATAATTTATTTAATCTCTGTGATGCAACTTGTTTAGATTTCCCTAACATGACTTCTGAACACTGTGGTTTAAAAGGCATCTCTACAACATATCTTCCATTGATTTTACGATAATGTGCGTTTTTAAAGTGTTCATTGCAAAAACTTAACTCATCGCTTAAAAATGTTTCGTTTTTCACATTTTCAGTCTCCTAGAATGACTTTAAAGTGTTATCTAGAGTTTGTAAATTTTTACTCAAAAAACAATGTTTAGATACATTTTCTAAATCATCATTTGAAGTGCTTCCCGATACTAAATAACCGAAGCTGCTCGATTGCAGGATTAAGTTATTACTTAGTTTAATTTTATCCTCCTTCAATAAATCAAAAAAATATTCTGAACCGAGGATGAGATGAACCTCTTGTGGTAAATGGAATGTTGAATCGGCGAGCTTTAAATTATCAGGGATATTTAAGTTTGAAAGATTTATTTTCCTTGATGGTAAATAATCTGTGATTTTCGGAAGAACCAATAAGTCAATTAACCATTTCTCATCACCCTCCTGATTTGAAATCTCTGTAGTGACCTTATTTTTCACGAATAATGAGCAATCATTCAAGTCAGAAATTGAAATGTGTGTCTTTTGTTTTGGTAAACCTAATTAATCAGCTGCTTTGGTAGTAATGATATTCAATTTGCTGCCAGAATCGAGTATTCCACACAATGGTATTTTTTTCCCTAGAGAGTTTTTCACATAAATTATTGCTGTGTTTATCAAAACACTTTTCTGATTTCCGTTTGCGAAAAGAGATACTCGGGGCTCCAAATGATGGGGGGAAATCGTTTGCGTGGGCGAACAGCTTTGGATCAGAATCGGTGACTCAGCAAGTGGAGTTTGATTTATGACCGCTGTAGAATACTTATGTAACAGAGTGTAATGGGATTTTTTCTTGCGCACGTGGCAAATACCATTACTAGCACAATTAAAATTTAAGTGCAAGTTAAGGCAGGAATAACAAAGCTTAAACCTTTTAACGATTTCTAATCTATCTGCTAATTTTATTTCCTTAAACTTCTCGCAGTGATAAATTGGATGAATTAAATTACACACACGGCAATTTTTAGTGGGTTTGTTATTCTTGACAAAAAATGATTTTGGTTTCTCTTGATTAAGTTTAACAACAGCATTAGAGTTAATACTATTTAGAATTTGATTTCTTCTTTCTAACCAATTTAAGAATTCGTCAAAATCTGGAACCTCATTATCTTTTAAGGTCAATTCATATTGTTTGCGGCTTTCGCCATCCAATTTCTCAAGAATGATGTTGAGAAATAACACATTAGACAGTTTATCTCTCTCAAAGTCTAAAACCTTTAGGAATCTCAGATTTTTGTTTAAACAGTCCAAGAAATAATGCAAATCTTTAGCTGATTCGTGCTTAAATGTCGGCAAATTTAGAATGCTTTTTATGTGACTATCTGCGAGCATCCTTTTGTTTTCGTATCTCTTTTCTAAAGCCTGAAAAAGAGATGAATAACTGTCATTTGGAGTTTCAATTGTTTTGACCTCTCCTTTAAGAGAACCTCTCAAATAGAACAATTTCTCGTTGTCAGTTAATCCTTTGTTATCATGTAATAAATTGACTTTTAAACAAATTAAATTCATCTAATCTTCCGGTAAACACCGGTATTGGTATGGGCTGTAGATTTATTCTTCTACTTGAATCAATCGAATTTAATTTTTCACTGCTTTGAACTGTATTGATTACTTTAAATATAGATAGTTTTTTCTTATTAATAGAGGTTTTAATTCTTACCTCTAAATGTTGGATCTCTTGGTCGATCTCCAATAGGCTTGCTTCTATGGTTAGGTACTCCTCATCAGAAGCCGATTTATAGTAGTTTTCTTTTAAGGCTTCAAATTTTTCCCGAACTTTCGTTAGTATTTCAAGCTGTGTCTCTATTTGAGGTATATCCATAGTTTCTTCATCTGTTATGGCACTTAGAAGTTTCATTAGTTGACCTTTAAGGTTACCGCATTTTCGTTTTAGAGCAACTGCAACAGCCATGATTTAGGCTTAAGTGAAACTTTCTAATTTCAAATGACTTTGCCGGATCTCTGGGTCGCTTGGACCAAAATGTTCGGAGAGTGTATTTGGACTGTATATTGGAAATGATGACAATTACTTGCTGTAATTGTGTATTACGATAAGTGAGTGAAGCTTGTTGCCTCGGACCTTGTTGGTCTCTAGCTCATACAAAAAGTTAACATTGAATCACAATTTTCTTCCTTCACTGGCACACGCCAGGGTTGCTACTATTTGAAATGGGAGCCAAGTGCTCTCGGTGGGAGCACGCCATCTCCAAGTGGTGAGAGTGCCTGAACAGTTGCTTTAACTCTGACAGGGTTGAAAATATTTTTCCATGGGTATACAAGTCTTGTGCTAATATCCCTCAAAGGTATCAGATTAACATCTAGCCAAATAGCTGGCCCATCCATATTGGTATTTTGATTTTACGTAAACTAAGTTTTAGTTGATATATAGGTCTGTATCAAAGTGTTATCCTGCTGGATATCCCAGCTTTCATTTGCTGAAAAACTTTTCATTTTGCTGAAAAGAACTTCATCTTTCCAATCAATGTGTTTCTTAGCTCAAAGATACAAAGTAGTTGCACTTCTGTATCATGTGCTTTAATAATTGAAGTTTCCTGCATATACCATAAACATGAAATTTGCTTACTTAGAAATAATGATGGACTGTAGATCTGGTTACTAGGATGGCTAGGTTTTGGCATTTTGATGCATATACATATTTTGACTGGAAACAGCTTGTAAAAGTTGTCCTATCTTGCCACTAAGTTGTCTCTTCTGGTCTCCTTGCTGCAACGTTCGACATCACAAAATATATAACCATGGGCCTACGATTATATTTTCTAGCTGTAAGATATGTTGCAGCCTTTTATTAATAACGTCAACTGTGCCTTTAGTTAAATGTTGTGCCTTTTATTACAAATGTGATAATATCAGGTTTTTTCAATTTCCCTATAGATGGATCTATTGCATCATCATTATGCGTTATTGAAAGTAGAACATCATTCATATTTTTCTTGGGCGTGTAGAGATCTGCGACTCCTTGCTCTTGCGAGCACTCTCATTGCGATCTGCGCATGCATGAGTCCTCCGGCAGCTAGGAGTAGTAGTTACTCCCACAGGCACTAAAAATGCTATTTGCACATGCGTTAGCTCTTCAGTTATAGCGACTGTCGAATTCCTCCTTTCTCTTCCCTTTTCGCACTCTCCTGCGAAGCGCACGTGTTTATCTTCCAAGAGCAGGAACCAAATTTGAAATAAAAGTGGAATCCAAATACATTGTTTCATAATTTAACATTACTACATCCTACAAGTGTATATAACACAATTGTTGTTTCTTTTTGGTAACCAAATATGGAGGAATAAACATTTCTGTTCCTTGAAACCAAAAATGTTGGAGGAATTTATGTTCTATTTTTTCCTCATGGTTCCAACAATAGTTATTTTTTTCTGCATAAGATGTATACTGGTTATCAACTGTCAAATTATGTGCAGAATTATAAAGTGGTTCGATTAACCTTTTTACAACACTATTTGGGCTATTCAAATGGTCATTTTGGCTGCTTACCAGTGTATACTTCCATATTTCATATATAAAATAACCTAGAATCGACAAGTGCAATTTTTTTTTATACCAGATTTTTAGATAGTTTGTTTGGCATATATTGCAGAAAGGGATATCAGCCTCTAAATGATTCCAGTTTCGCATCTATTCATTCTCCTACATTATACAATTTTTGCTAGTTTCCACAAATGTTTATAAAAACTCTCATATGGGAGCCAATTTATCTAACTCTTTTCTCTTCTGAGGAGCTCTAATATCGTCAAAGCGTAGACATCTCATAAGAAAATTGAAATGGTTTGCAGAAGTAGTTGTCCAGAATATCTCAATTCCCATGCTGTCTATTGTCCAGACTTCTTTCACATTTGCATGAGATGATTTATGTACACCGCAAATATATAACAATCTAATGAATGCTTTTATTTCAGCTTTATTTGCTTCTTTAGCATTTAGCATTTTCCTCCATTTCCTGGGGGGAAAATTATCTTTTATTGATCCAATAAAAATATTTGTGCATTTTACTACAGTTTGAATCAATTCAGGAAAGATTAGTAAATTCCATGCTTCTGTAACCAAAATGACATCTTTTGAAATACATGTATTTCCAGGGAGTTTTTTGATAATGTTTTTTGAAGATATTCTAACGCAGAATTACTCTTTTTTCCAAGCTGTTTCTGTATCCCTTCCTATAAAACAACTATTATTATATTCTACGTTCATACGTCATATCATATTCTACATTCTGAATCAGAATCGACTTCTGTAGCAGAATCATGATTATTATTATATTCTACGTCGTCTGGTTCTTCTTTATATTCACTTTCTTCATCTGAAGATACTGTATCCAATAAATGTCTTAAATACGGTGTTTCTTCTTCATAATTCCAAAAACGCACCATATCGAACAAACAATCGAACAGAATAGCTTGCACAAGGTGTGACATACCCAGAGGGCTGATAAACGAATATATATTTTTAGAATTCACTCACTGGTTCTTCCCCTTCAAAGTTATGGCCTTAGAGTCAGCAACAAGAGGATTCACCCATTTTCCGAAAAAGGGCTGGAAGAAACATTGAAAAAGAGGGAAGGTGGGTATGTGATATCCTATGGGAGTAATGCCGGGTTAATGCATTTTTATTCTTACTAAATATAAGCATATAAAATTTTAACTATTTCATATTTATACTCATAATGTTGTATATATTATTTTTATTGCTGTAGTATCAAACTTTAATTGCTATCTAAAAATGCTTGTCCATATATTTATGAGATATTCTCTATTAATAATTCAAAACATTAATTTCATATACATAGGTACTAAAATGTAAAATATTCATCAACATAGCATTGAAAATACTCTTTTTAATTTTCATATGAGAAGAATTAAGGTTATTACTATTCTTTCTATAGCTGTAATAAAATTCATATTAAAATGAACTACTTCCAGAAAAAACCAAGATACAATTTGTTAATTTAAAATTTGATTTAGATGTTAAAATTTATTTGGAGTTTTATGTGATTTAATGCTATCTTACTTATCACGTATTTTAAATGTAAATTCCTATATATGCACTGTATTTTATGTTTGTAGCTTTATACTTTAACATTTTTATAAAATTTTCTTGAAATTATTTATCTTCATGTTTTGATAGTGAAATATTAATTCTTAATTGCTTAATTTTATTTGTAAAATTTTCTCTTGCAGAGCCATCAAACTAAGTTTGAAGTAAAACAAGAAGTTGAGAAAGTCAAACCAATTCCTAAATTATTGATCAACATGACTACACCTGTACCAACTGTACGTGTAGTGCGATCTAAAAGTTTAGACGATTCTCAGTCACCAAGAAAAGGTGAACTTGGAGGAACTGGATTAACAATAGCTGATATTGTTAAAATGAAGAAACGAAAGTGCTGCTCTGTTAATGACGTTGGTACCCATTTAGGTAAACGGAGAAAAAGACTCTCAAGTGTTAAACAGGGTGATACACATTCTCGCCTATCACGTTCTTCTCGTAGAAAAATCCCTGCACCAATGGAAATTTGTTCTTCTGCCAGCTCTTTAGAAGTTCCTGATGTTTATAAGCATGGTAAGCAAATTAGCTATAGAATCAGTAATTCTCATAATGATTCAAGAACCATAAATTCTGTATAATGGTGTTGATCTCCTGTGGGAGAAAAAAATATTCAATATATTTAATTCAAATGCTTTAAAAAAAAGATTATAATGTGGACAGTTAGAATGGCTATGCATATATTAATCACATCACTCTTGGCAGTTTATTCTTTGATCTACCACAATAAACTGCCTCTTCCCATTCTGTTGAAAGTGATATTGTTTAGTTGGCCCTGGATAATTATGGCATAATTTTTAATTACTTTAAAATAAGCAGAAAGTTTAAAAATGTCTTAAAAGTTACAATTTTATTTAAAGAATATTTGCCAATGAAACTCTTCTTAGCTTTCAGCTATGCCGAATAAGTTGTAAAATCAGAACCATTTGATGTATGAGAAGGTGAATCATGACACCCAACAGCCATGAAAATCAAAATGTTAAGTCATTGCAATATCACTTGTGAAATTCTTTTCTTATTTTTATATTTTATGGGATTTTTTTTTCTTTCTCAATAAAAGTATTTCAATTAATTATAATTTATATATTTTTTGGCTGCCCTCCAGTTAACTGGAAGAAATCTATATCACCCTTGGTCTTAAGTTTGCATTCTGGTTCTAATTAACCAAATGAAGAATGAACTGTGAAGCCTCTCCCCTGAAAGAAAGGTTTTAAAATATTGAAAAATACTTATATATCCTAATTTAATTTTCAAATAATCCTAGATACTTAGATAAAAAAAAAGTTATAATATTTATTGTGGGGGGGAAATGAACTTTCTTAGAATTGTGAGAATTTTTTCGAAGGAATAAGAGCAGGAATATGGTGAAACATTCTGGATATCCAGTGTAAAATAATTAAATGCATTTTTATACAGCTCTAAATAATTGCTTAAAGCTGAAAGAATTGCTAATTTTGTAGTATTTTAAGAATGAAATTTTTTTTATTTAAAATGTATGGATTTTTTATTCTACTGGTCCTTCTTGTCTTCCTTCCCCCATCCTGATGTGTTGCACATGTTATTTTTTTTAACTTAACATTGTTTACAAAAATTATTCTTGTAAACTGTGCATTTTTCAATATTTAGTTCACTCAGATGAACATTAATTAAATAAAAATTGTGTCTCGCACATATATTTGGTTTGAAAGCAGTGAACTATATTCCGTGAAACGAATATCTATTTTTTTTTTTTGCTGATACCATCGTCAAACATCTTATTATTACAACTTATATAAGGAACATAAAAATCTTGATTGTGATTTGATGATTATCTGTTTCTTTTTATTTAAAATAATATTGTTTTTCCCCCCTTAATATTCATCTAGACTCAGCTGTGAGCAATAATTCATCTGCAGCACTTTCCGATAATAACACTAAACCATTTGATAATAATCAAGATATTATCAATCCAGGTGAACTGGATGTCGGCATGTTTGAAGAAATTGGTACTTCATCTGTAGTATCACAGTTTGAATTAGTCAACGAGTTTCTTCATGATGAAGTACTAGATGTACCTGCACAATCTCTAGTAATAGACAATGGGCATTGTGCACCATTTTCAATAAATCATAATCAGATTGAAGTCCCATCTACAAATTCAGAAGATCCAGATGTTGGTTTAGAAGCAATGATCAACTTTGTTAATGTTTGGCAGGCTGGACCTATAAATCCACTAACTACATTTGATGTAGAGTTATGCTTACCTCAGCCAGGAATAGAATCCACTGTTCCTCTTCCAGCTGATCAAAATAGGAGCTCATCTTCTGTCTCTACATTACCTCAAATTAATGAAGTACAAGTTGAGAACAGGTATTTTCTACATTCATTCTGCTAAAAAATAATGAGATTTATTTATATAATAATAATGTTATTTATAATGGCTTAACTAGTGTACTCATAATAATCCGCTATTCTTGTTATAATTGGGCAAATTTTATATTGCTAATTATTGAAAGGGAAATTATTTGTTATATATATGAATTAATCATCTTGTACAGCGAATTAACTTTCAAAAATAATTTCGTTGCTTCAGATGTTTTTTTTTTCTTTTGCATGATTGGTTTGTTATCATAAAATGAACTTAAATTTCAAATTTTATAACATCTATCATGGATCTTTTTGGAGTTTGTATGGTTTAAAAATGAAATCCCCATTTTTAACATGCTTCGAACATGTAACAATGAAAAAAAAATATAGTTTAGTTGTATAAAGTTTCAAATCTATTACACTTGATTATTGAAAACTATTCTCCAAATTCCAAAAATTAAAATAATAATAAATAAAAAATTTGTTATTGAAATATATGAATTATTAAATACAGTGATAAAGAAAATTCATTATAACATACAACATATTTTTAGATATATTCTTTGATGCCTAAATTCCAACTTTCATATAATTCCCTTATATAGTTCTGGAAATTTAAGAAACCAAAATTCCAATATTGAAAATTATCTCTTTTTGAGAGTTGTTTTATATTGTTTTAATTTTCGATCCACTAATGTGCTGTTCAAACACAGACTAATGCTATCAGTAGACAAAAGCTTTCCTTTTTTAATTAACATTGGTTCAAAAATCAATTTAGTATAAATAATGGCTTGTATAAACTTGTTTGAAGAAATTGTTAAAAAGTTATTACCGATAAATATTCAATTTTTAGCTATTTAACAGATTGGGTTTTTTTATGATATCTAAAAAGATTTTTTTTTTCATTAATTTCTGTAGTTAATTATTAGATTTAAGTAGAATTTGAAACAACTACTCAATTATGAAAAAGCTATCTATTTATATGATTTTGAATGCAAAAACTGATCATATGGCCAGAAAATTGAAAAACTAGAAATTTCTTTCAGTTAGTTGAAACTAATTATTTTATTTATTGAAATAAATAGATTTTGTTCTTTATTTTAAAACAAAGTATTTTGTCTTCACTGTTATGATGATTTTAATTTAAGAATATATTTATTGTAATTTAGATTTTTAAAAAAATGAAAAGACTTTTATTTTTTGGCCTTATAAATATAGTTACAGTAAGTTTTTTTTTTTTACTGAAAATGGAGTAGACTAATTTTTGAAATATTCTATATTGCATTTCTGTGTTTTATAGTAATATCAGTAAAGAACATGATGTTGAAGAAAAACTAAAACTTAATGCTAGGAGAGAAGATATTCCTTTAGCTGTACAAGAAAAGAGAAATTCTTCAAGAAAATCATTTTTTTCAAAAGGAAGACAAAGGCCTTTTATTTTAAAAGAAAACTACTCAAAATCTAGAATA
The DNA here is from genome assembly GCA_019974015.1 of Nephila pilipes. Classification (NCBI taxonomy): domain Eukaryota; kingdom Metazoa; phylum Arthropoda; class Arachnida; order Araneae; family Nephilidae; genus Nephila; species Nephila pilipes. The sequence continues at coordinate 25,562 of BMAW01055504.1, forward strand.
ATAGAGCAAGCAAGCAAAAATAAAAATTTTCCTTCCAAAGAAAGGCACATTTACTCAATGAATTTTAAGGACTTTTCAAGAAGAGAAAAGTCAAAAAATGTTATGGGTTCTCAAGAAAGGCTTAAAGCCATGGTATGTTTTTAAAATGTTATAAAAAATTTCCTGATCTGTAAGAAAATTAATTATGTTTGTGTTTTATAATTTAGTTACTTTTAAAAGTTTTTTGTGTTTTGTTATTTTCTTATATTACTGAAAATCAGTGTATATTCTGGGCAGATTTTGCTTAGCTACTAGACTGTTTTATATCATCTAGGTTTGTAAGCATACATTATTACTTCATTAGTAAAAATAAATAAATAAATAAAGCCTTAAAATATTTTTCAAAGATCTGTCTAAAGTCTGATTTTAATTGAAAACTTTATCTTTGAAGGTATACAAAACTTGCTGCTATATTTTATCAAACTTGACAGAATTAAAGCAGTTTTATTACATGTTTATTAAGTGTTAAATCTTTTTTTATTTTCTAGTTAGCATTTTTTAAAAAAAGGTGAGGCTAGGTAAGCAATATTTTCACTGTGGGCTAGAGTTGGAGATCGAAAGAACTACTTGTTTTTTCAAATCATTTAATCTAAAAGAGCAAAAGCTTTTAAATCATTGGTCTACCAGAAACCTGTTCTTTGCTATTCCAAACTTTTTAGTTTTCCTCACTGTGTCTTTCAGTGTTTTACCTACTGTAACATGTGCGGAAGATTTTGAAAAAATTGATATAGCTAGTAAAAATTTTAAATGTGAGTGAAAGGAAATTGAAATGTGCAAGAGTTTTTGTACTGCCCAGTGAAGTCAGGCTCTAACAACACAAAGTCTATTCAGCACATCATGAACATTCAATGCATGGGGGGGGGACCTCACACTGTTTACCAGATTCACTCTGAAGGCCCTTCTTTATTGACAGGCTGCCAATCATTTGATGCAGTTCCTGCATAGAGCATTTAACTCTACTATACACAAAGAGGAGTCCTGGTAAACAAATACGGGAGAAAAATATTCCAAAAACAAGGGGAAACAACTTGGAACTGAAGCCAACTTGAAATAAGAGCAAATTGAGGTAAATCAGTTCTGAATTGGTATAATTCATTTTGGCAGGCTTTAGTTTTTTTTTTTTTTTTTTTTTTTTTTTTTTAAATATTCGAATCCATTTTGTAATCATTTTCTACATCCAAATGGGATCAAAACTGAATTTTTCCCCATTTAATTGTATTTTAAATTTTCATTCTAATTTATATTGTTATTTTGAAATTTATGAATCGATTCTAAAATTCTCAAATATTTATTAGATATTTTATAGAAATGCAAGAGTATTTATTTAAAGTGCATTATAATAATATCTTGCTTATTTTTATCTAATCCTACTAAAGAATATTTTTGATTGTCATTTATTGTAGGCCTTACAATGTTTGACAAATTAGTCAAAGATATTTTGCTGCAACATGTTTGTATATATTGATGCTATAATTTGTCATTACCAATCAATTAAAATGTGATCAAATCTAAGTAGGATTAATAAAAAAACTTCTTACAATTTTTTTTTTATTTTGGATCGTAATTGTGTAGGAGAGAAGTGAATAAGTCAAGAATTTGAATTAATTTATTTCAAGTGTACTTTAATTTGTTCCTTTTACATAAAAACATAGAAAATTACTAAACAATTTATGCTTTTAGTATTTAATGTTTACAAATACAGCAAACAAAAATAGTAACATATGTGTTTATATATTATTTTTAAGCAAGAACATAATATCTTAATGCACTTATACAAAAAACATGATTATTAAAACACTATTAATGAAAAATTAAAATATGTTAAAGGAGACACAATTACATTTTTTTCTCTTTTCAAAAGATGCAAGCAAATGAAAATGATCTTTTAAGCTTAACAGTGTCAGAATGATATGATAGTTGAATAATGTTAATTGAGCATATTCTCCAATTATCCGGTGATAAGGTTTCAACCTTGCATTGGATTGATTATGGATTTCAAATTTAGTTTGAAGTGTAAACAAGATGATGGATTATATTTATGCATGTTTATTATAGGAAGTTTTTTTTTTTTTTTTTTTTTTTTTTTTTTGTAATAGGAAGAGAGTAAAATAATCTACAAAATAAATTACCCATAATTTTATTACTTTTATTATTATCTTCTTTTTATACTATTTTATAAATAACTGTAATGAAATAACAAATCTTTGCTGTGTTTTTTCTCATCTGCTGAAATCATTTAATCAATGTTATTTAGAATGTTCATTACTGTTATTTTTTTTAAAAAAAATGAAGAGAAATGTTCCTTCTTATCATAGTATTGAATTAAAATTTATATAAAATTGATTAGTTTTGTAAACAGATCTTATAATTTTGAATCTCGGCCAAGTGACACAGACGTCACCTGACCCCCTTCTAACTTCCACACAATGCCAATGAAGGACTTTGAGCCATGAAAGATTTAACATGTATCAACTCTGGCTACATAGCAGGTCTTTTGTGGCATCAAGGCTTGAACCTACAACTTGGCGAAAACCACCAGCTATGAAACCACGACCACTAGGTTATGTGGTCACTAAAATTTACCTAAAAAAGACTGCTGTCTATTGTAATTATAGTTATTGAAGCAAGATCAGGGAAGAAATGTGTTTAAAATTAACTCCACAACAAATGACCATCAGACTCATAAAGATTTTATTAATTGCAGTTGAATAACCCCATACTAATACATCTCATTTTAGAATAAAAACAACAATAATTTGCAAAGAAAAATTCCAGACAGAGCTATAGATTCTAATAATGACATTAATTTATATATATATATATATACAAAGCTAAGTCTAAACACAATATCCAGAAACAACAACTTGGATTTCCCTCATATGGCGTATTTACAGGTCCAGTTGGGATTTGAGTTTATGCTTCTATTATAAACAAAAAATATTGACCTTCTTACAAAATGAATACATAGCAGTTTCTTGTGTAAACATCATGTAGAACAAAGAGAGTTTCTGCTTTCTGGTTGGTAGATATGTGCCAGCTTCCTCTCAAGAGGCAAAAGCACCTAATAGTTAACCCGGTGGGAATTCTTTCAGGCTCGGTTTTCTAAAATGAACCGTACAGATACTCAAACCAGGACACCCTCAGGCTTTTGCCGTAGTTACAAACTGGCAGCACATTCCAATCTTGAGCTACTGGTTGAATGAGATCCAAGTATTAAATTGGCTCAGAGTCTAAGATACTTAATTCATAAATTATGGCAAATAGTATAAGCAGTATTGGGATATGCATCAGATAGGCCCTTCATCTCAACTGGAGACCAATGACATCAATAGAAAAGTTCTACATAATGCTTGATACCATAGGAGATGTATAACAATTGCAGACTAGAAAAATAACTTTCTCTAGATATCATTTGAAAGTTCCTCAACAGCAAGGAGACATGAGAATAATGCAAATGAAATATTGTGTGTTATTAAGTCCTGACTACTTTTATTCTCAATATTATCTTCATATGTGGAGACATTTGTTAAAATGTGTGTGCTTTTACAAATTTGATTCCTCCTCCCCCTTTGACCAGTGATAGATGAGTTAAGATAAAAATCAATTTTAACACTTTGCTTTGCATTTGATTTGATTCTCATAAATTTCATTAAAACTAGAATCAGATAATTTAATATGTAAAATGAAAATGTATATATTGCTAATAAATTTCATTTTATAATTTCTCCCTTTCCTCTAGCATGAGAGATGCGTTGTTTATGTTGGAGATATTCCTGATTGGTTTACAATTGATCAATTAAAAGAAAGATTTAAAATTTTTGGAATAATAAAAGATATTCAAATGAAATCTAAAGAGTAAGTTCAATATTTTTATTATACTTTCATATAATAATTATTCCCAATTTTTTTTTAAAATTTTAATAATCCTTTTATAGGACTGATGAGTGCAGAATAGTCTTGAAGAATTCTCCACACATGTCAGGCCTCTTTAGAAATATGCCAAAGGATTACATCAAAAAGTAAATTTTTAAACATTGATGTCATTACTTATTAAATTATTGATTATTTAAAATTATTAATCAGTTAAAACTTTTTTTTTCATTGAAGTCTCTTAGATATTTGAAAAGAACATTTGAATAGTGCGAACTTGACCATTTAAATTTAGTAATTAATTTCTAATTCAGAGAAATTAAAATAAATAAACAATAACTAGAAAATGAATATATATATATATATATATATATATATATATATATGATTTTGATTTATAGTTTATATTAGTTTAAAAATTATTAATCAACCAATTAAAATTGGTTTTGAAATTTTTTTTAAAAAATAATTTTCTGCCAATATAGATTGAATTTAAAATTAAGTAAAATAATTTAATTTTAAGCTAATTAGATATAAAATTCGAAATTTTTATGAAATATTTGCATATTTAACTTATTTTTACACATAATTTCTGTACCAAGAAATACTGTCATAAAATATCTTATAACTTCTCAAATAATATAAAAAGATTAATTTAACTTCGTCCAAGTTAGTATTTGTAACTTATCTGAAAGGAGTCTTTGTGAAATATAAGCATTGATATGAGTTTAATATTGTTATAATGTTTTTAAAAATATTGCATCTGTAAAAACTGTCATTATTTTGAATAAGTTTTTCATACTGTTCTAATTGTTTTACAAATATGCTTGTCTTATGCTTCTGGCTTCCCCCCCCCCCATCTATATCTCAATTGCAATCATAAGATTAAAAAATAATTGCAACAATTTGTTATATTACCTAACAGGTAGCTTCTTTTAGAGTGGATACAATCTTTAGCACATGTGTTATGTATCAAAATTATTAGAGTTGTCTTAAATTTAAAGTGGCAATAGCAAAGCAAATAAATACAATTAATTTCTTAAAAAACAAGCAATATCAGAATGCAAAATATTCAAATATTTTGATAAATATTTGAAACTCTTATCCTTACAAACAATCTAAAACTATTATTTATATGTGTGTATATATATATATATTGCAATCTCTCAAAACAAGGGCATTTTGCTAGTTTGTGTATTTTATAAAGTGTATTATAGTTGTAATATAGTTTTAAAAAATGTTTAATGTTTTATTTTGATTATTTTTTAAATCTTTCTTAGACGTTATGGATTTATAACTTATTCATCTCACAGAGAAGCATCCTTGGCTATTGACCGTAAGTTCATATTATTACAATGTGTGATCTTTATTTTCAGCATAATTATAATTATTTTATTCTTTATAATTTTGATTTTTGAGTTAGAAAAAAAAAATAACATTTCAGTTGTGTATTTGATAATATATGTTTGATTGTTTTATTCTTAAAATATTTAAAGTGAGATGAGTTTTTTTTTTTTTTTTAATGTTAATATGACTGTAAATTATCCAAATACAGAAATTTATTACTTAAAAATGATGTAGCTTACATGAAAATGAAATAATTTTAAATAACAATTTTTTTTTTTTTTTTAAAATTTTTTATTTGTTTATTAATTTATTTTAACGTTTTTATTTTTTAATCAATAAAAAAAAAAAAAAAAAAATGTAATAATGATCTGTTGTTTTCAGAAATAACCATATTAGTTTTTATCCCTTAAATTGAATTTTAAAAGGAAAGCCATTTACATTTACTAAATATCCAGATTCACTCTGTTTTGGTTACATTAATATAATAATACAATTCACACACACAATCTTTTGAATATTTGTATTTATAATGCATATTCTTTTTAAGAGGTATGTATTATAGAAGCAATGCATGTTAAATATTTGTTCTGTATGCTATTTTCCTGATGTGTGTGTATTCCTTTTGTTATACTCAATAAACTCAGAAAAGAAATACTTATATAACATTTCTGAGTATAATAATTGAACCAGATATTCATTTATAAAAGGAACTACTGGCCAATAACTATCTTTTAACAATAAAAGCCTCTGTCCTGCAGTTCTTTTTTTTTTTTTTTTTTTTTGTAAGTCATATCGTAGAGCTTACTTTATTATTAAGGAACTATTATCATATTTATTTCCCTCTGTGATTGAGTTTTTAAGTTAGAAAAGCCATGCATTTATTCAAAAAAGGCATTTTGAGTAGAGAAACTCCTAGGATTGTTTTAACATTGCCAATTCTTTTTCTAAATCAAAATGAAGTATTCATTTCATTAATGCATAATGCTGAAAAATGTCTGGAAAGTTAGGAACAATACAAAAATAAATAGCCAAAGCTGGTATTCAATTTAAGGAGCTTTCAGTTTTAAATTAGTAGAAATGGGGTCTTGATTTGAAATAGTTTTATTACATGCAAATTACTTAAGATTTACTCATCAAACAAATTGAAAATTTTAACAGACAAAAGGAAAGATATTTCTTCTTGGATATTTTTTAAGTTTGTTACATATTTTGTTCATCCAGAAAATTATCCTGTAACAGGTCAATTGAAAAGTCCCAGGCCTGACACATAGATGGCGCTACTGGAATTAAATCCATATGTTTTTTAGTTAGCCCTAACCTTCAAAAGATGCGTGTATAAATTTGACAGTTGTTGGATCATTAGTTTGTGAATTATAGCATTTTGAGTGAAGCAACTTTTGTTATTGTGAAAAAAATGGATAAAAAGGAATTTCGCGTGTTGATAAAATATTGCTTTTTGAAGGGAAAAAATACAGTTGAAGCAAAAACTTGGCTTGATGCCGAGTTTCCCGACACTGCCCCAGGAAAATCAACCATCAAGGATTGGTATGCTAAGTTTAGATGTGGTGAAATGTGCACCGAAGACGGTGGACGCTCAAAAGATGTTGGTACCGACAAAAACATTAAAAAAAATCCAGAAAATGATTTTGAATGACCGTAAATTGAAATTGATTGAAATAGCAGACACTCTAAAGATATCAACTGAACGTGTACATCATAACATTCCCGAATATTTGGATATGAAAAAGCTCTGTGCAAAGTGGGTGCCGCGCGAGCTCACTTTTGACCAAAAACAACGACGAGTTGATGATTTGGAGCAGTGTTTGAAGATGATCAAGCCCGAATTTTTGCGTCTATATGTGACAATGGATGAAACATGGCTCCATCATTTCACTCCGAAGTCTAATCGACAGTCATCCGAGTGGACTGCACACGATGAACCCGCTCCAAAGCATGGGAAAACGCAACAGTCGGCTGGCAAGATTATGGCGTCTGTATTTTGGGATGGGCATGGAATAATTTTCATTGACTACCTTGAAAAAGGAAGGACCATCAACAGCGACTATTACATAGCGTTATTGGACCGTTTGAAGGACGAAATCGCCGAAAACCGGCCGTATTTGAAGAAAAAGAAAGTGCTGCTTCACCAAGACAATGCACCATGTCACAAGTCAGTGAAAACGATGGCAAAAATCCATGAATTGGACTTCAAATTGCTTCCTCATCCAGGTATTCTCCAGATCTGGCCCCCAACGACTATTTCCTGTTCTTAGATCTCGAAAGAATGCTTGCTGGGAATGAAGAGGGGATCGCCGAAACTGAGGCCTATTTTGAAGCAAAGGACAAATTGTACTACAAAAATGGTATCAAAAAGTTCGAGGGTCGCTATAATCAGTGTATCATCCTTGAAGGGAATTATGTTGAATAAAAAAAACTAATTTTGCCAAAAAAATGTATTTTACTATGTTAGGCCAGGGACTTTTCAATTTACCTGTTATGTTGTTAGGGGACATAAAAAATAAGCACCTTGAAATGTTTGTTGAAACAGATAGAGCCCTCTTTCAACAACCTCTCAACATAAGAACCATCAGTATGGAAGCACTTATCATACCAGGGGACCAAATTCTCTATACTTGCATTGATGAAATCCACCATCTGAATAAGAGCTTATGACAGTTTCTACTTCTGCATCATCTTGACAGTGCCAGTGTATGACTACTGTCTGAACATTGTTATCATTGGGGAAGTGCTGCATGGCCAGAAATGGATTTAGATCCTGAAACAGTTTTGATGTTTCTGCTGTTATACATTAAGGATATTGGTGACTTCGTCTTCTGGATCATCTTGAACAATGAGGCATGGATTGCTCATTTTACCTTGGAAACCAAACAGCAATTGATGCATTGGTAATAAAGTAGATTCCAGCAAAGGACCAAAGTCAAGCAGATTATTTTGGCAAGGAAAGACTTAACTTGGAGGTTTATGGTTCGTTTCAAATTCTGATATTGAGAGATTAGCTGAAAAAGTGCTGTATATGCTTCGATAAATGCTTCTAGGTAATTATGCTTTGTGTGTTTTAAACCAAGTATAGTCATGACTAAGAGGTATAGCTAGGAGGATATTAAAGAACTTGTAATTTATATGAAATAAAAGAAATTATATTTTTATTTTCTGTTTATAGACGGAAATAGGGGCCATGAATTGATACTGAGTCTCAGCTTTGGTGGAAGACGTCATTTTGTTGGGGAAGATTACACAGACCTTGGTGAGCAAATCAGTATTCTTTTATATACGCATCTCTGTAATATTTCGAAAACATTCCATTTTTATTAAAATTTATAATACTTCACTGTTTACAATTATTCTTTTTAAAAATACATTTAATTTCTTTATATGTGTTTATCCTGGAGTACCATATAGATTTTTCTTAAATATGTTTTAAAACTTATAGGAATTTTAAAATTTCTAAAAATCTAATACATTAATTTTGATCAATTATTTTTTTCAACTGTGTTTAAAATAATATGAAAAATACTAAGGTTAGTTAAAATATTTAAAGTCTGTCACAAAAATTTGTATTCAAATTTTTTATTTGGAAGGAGGAAGAAGAGCTCAATATAATACTTAACCTCTATGCTTAGATTTCTCATGGGGTGCAAATTATTGTGTAATTAACAGAACAATTTTGTTAACTATGGTTAATGAACTTGAGTAGAATGGAAAATTAGATTACATTCTTTCGAAATGGGTCAAGAAATGAACCGATAGTGAATTTGTTAATGAGTAATTATAATAATTTCAACTGCATATTAAGCTTTTTTTTTATCCTGCATTATTAATATTCATACATTTTAATGCATATTTTATATGTACCATTAATTATTAAAATTATTGTTGGGAAACACATTGTGTGATTCACATCACTACAATAAATTTCATAGGTTTAGTTACTGAACAATGAATATACAAAGTGGAATGTAAAATATATCTTTAATTAATTCATCAGACACCTCTGAGAATGTCTATCACATGGATTAGTATTTTCCATTACACTTATAAACATGGTGGGAACATACCACTCTTTACATTGATAACATTAGCATTGAACAGTTAAGTTCATACTATAGTGTAGGTGGTGCAGTGATTGTAGATGCAAGCATTTAGGCATATAGATAGGTGTATGCAGTTTTTGTTAATCCTATATTAAGAGTATATTTTGTACTTTTAGATGGCAATACTGCTAAGAATGAAAATAAAAACTCCATATCGACACGGGAACAAAATGACGATTATACACAGATGTTATTACTAGAGCAAAGGAAACGAGGATTGGCCCCTCCATCATCAACAGCAAAGCAGTTCTTAAATCAATGGTAATGGCCATCTACAAGTAATGAAAATCATGCTTGCCATCCACCTCAATTTTACATTGAGCATCAAGACTAAATAACTGCATGTAAGAATATGCAAAAAAAAAAAAAAAAAAAAAAAATCACTTTAGCATAAAACATGCAAATCATAAGTTCTGAACATTGATTTATTTACATTCACTATTACTGTGAAAGTTTCATCATGTATGATATCATTTGATTCATGTGCTTATCATATGCAGGATTTTTAATTTGTAATTATTGTGTAAATAGTATAATATTCAAGATGCAAAGCTATAAAAAATGTATACAAATAAATTAGATTTTAATGTTATTAGGAATTAAAAACTTAAATAATGTAAAAGTAAAATAATGAAGTTTTATCAATAATTTAATTGAATCACTGTACTGTTAATAATAGTTGAATACTTCAAATATGTTATTTGTGGACTGTATTTTTAATTACAAATGTGAACATATAAATATATATTGTTCTGTTACTTTTTAAAACAATTTCTCTTTATGTTAATGTGTTCATCAAAAAGAGTTATCATGATACTTTCATTTTTGTATTTTATTTTAAAATACTGCAGTAAATTTTGTTTTGACTATTCATTTCAACATCAAAGTGTGCAAAAGGACCAAAAGAAAAAAATTTATTTTTATTTTAATAGAAATTTCTTATATTAGAATTTTTTAAATTAATTTTCATAAAGAGGATTGTTGAGTAATAACAATATTAGTATTTAGGTGCATATATTTTAAATATATATTTTTTAGTTTTTTTTATTAAAGAATTTCTGAAGATTATATACATATTTCTGTATAAAGTTATGTATGGCCTTTATATCCTTAAAAATCTTCCTACCATGTTCTTGGGTACTGAGTGGTCAGGATCACCAGTTTATGGCTGATGTCCTCTCTGCTGAGTCGTGGGTTTGAGTCATGATTCCACTAAAAGACTCACCATGTGACATGGCTGACCTATGTTAAACCAGTTGGGGATCAAAAGTCCTCATATTGGTGTGGAGAGTAGTGTATTTCAATTCAGATGACAACCTTGTCAACTGACCATGGCTCAAAATTATGAGAAAAGTTGGTTGTTGTTGGAGGGCTTTTTTATAATAGGCTGAAAAACTGAATGCTCTTTTAGAGTTAATTAATTTCCAAAAAAGATCTTTTCTCCCCTGGCTGTGGAATTTTTTTTTTTTTTTTTTTTTCCCCAGAATAAGGTATAAATTGGTATGAAATGTTTTCAATTACTTTTATTCCATATTTATTCAAATTAGTTTATGGCTGTATTAGTCAAGCAGTCATGGTTGTGAGCTTATTGTTGACTAGTCGTAATTTGACACGGAGTACTAGTTCAGGTGTCATCTTGGTCACCTGACCTAAATTCAAATTATGAGGTTCGTCACCAACAATTCTCATGTTGTTTCTAAGTATTGTATTATAAAAAGTTGATAATACAATCAATTATCACTTTTAAAATGTATCATAAAATGTACATATTGTTTTTCAGTGCCAATGTTTAAAAATTTAAATATATGAGAATATGGAAGTAAAAATTGTAAATATTGTATAGAAATGTTGATGTGTAAATAATGAATGAAGTCTATGATGAAAAAACATATTTAGAGAAAGTACATTAAAATACCCATTGTTTTTATTGTGAATTCTAATGTATTTCTCGAAAAATTTATAGAATTGTGATAAAATCTAAAACTTTCAGCTACAATGATCAGTGAATGAGCTTTAAATTGAACATTTTTTGTAAATTTTAAATATTTATACTATTTCTGTTATTAAAAAAAAATAACTGTTCCTATTTTAATTGCATATTTTTCAAGTTTCTTTTTAAAATACAAATATATTAAAAATTATATATGATTAACCCTTAAATATAGTACCTGTCTTTGAACTAAATACTATTTAATTGAAATTTATAAATTAAATAGAATAGTTATAAGATTAGATTTAATTTTGTGTAGTCATTTGATAAATTAAGAGTGTCTTCTGTATGAGAGACAGACACGACTATTTAAGGGTTATAACTCAAATTTACAATTAGCTTATAAATGTACCTGCAAGATTTGAAATCTTGTAAATCTTATATTTTATTAATGTGCTTATAATATACATTTTTCTGTGGTGCTATATACATATATTGTTATTTGTTAAAAATAGAGT
>BMAW01055504.1:37885-98196 GCA_019974015.1 Nephila pilipes
AGGCTTTTACTTATTTTTTTAAAAATAAATTTTAGAATTAAAATGGTACCTTAGAAGAGAAAATGAACCTACAAACTCATGCATTCTTGTACTTAGGTATAAATCCATTATTCTGAATCTTATTGTTCAACTTTGGTTTGATGATATTGCTAATAAGAAATATTAGCATTATTTTCTCCTCATGTAACTTTTTTAAAATGCAAAAGTTATATTTTGATGTTACTGGCTGAAAAATAAAACATTTAATTTAAATGTTCAACTTTGGAATATTTTTGTGATTTATATTCCAAATTATTTTAAAATTAAGTGTCACAATAATGACACTTATTTTAACAAACGTTTTTAAAACTGGTTAATTCTTATTATGGTGTAATTGATGTTTTTTATACCATGAATTGTGAATTAAAACCTACAAAATTATTTTTATTTATTTTATATTCTCAGGGTAATTTTATTGTTATTTCTTGGGGGAAATTGATAAAAGACATTTTACAATGTCTTCTTGTATTGAATCATTCAAAATATTCATAAATATTTGTTATTTACATTGTTTCAAAGCTTGTAACTAAACTTTATTTACTGTGATAATATGAGGGCTTTTTTTTTTTTGAGACTAAGGAGGTATGCGCAGTAGCCTACTGTGCACACCAGCTAACTTTCGCATTAATGGTCTTCATAGTGTGCGATCAGAGGTTGGAAAAAAAAACAGCCCTCATATATATTTTGTATGTGTTTGTAATAAAAACAATATTAAATATATATTTCTTATGAAGTTACAGCTTTTTTTCTTTCTTGCATCAATTTATTTTGCCTTAGTGAATTGTACTAGAATGTTTCAAACAGCATCACCAATTTCTAAAAACTAAGAATATATACCTCATGCAATTTATTTTGAAGATAATCAAGTTTCTTTTTTCATTTTCTTTCCTTTGAAGTAATTGCTAATTTGTTTTGTAACATCTTGTGATTTCTTTAAATAGATAAAGATTGTTTTAAAATGAGTTATATTACACTGCTAATCGATTTTGTTGACAAAAGATATTAAATTAGTTGTGGTTTATTATACTTCCTCCCCCTTAAATCCAGATTTGCAATTTAGTTTTAAATATTTAAGGAGTAGTTTCTGAAGGTAGTAGAACTGTTGTTGAAAATGCATTGAAATTAGGTGCAGTTGGTAAAAAGTTTACATTGTTGCACTTTCTGAGACTGAATAGGTGATTGATAATGAAAAATCTTCGCAGATGGTTCATCAAATATTAATTTAGAATATGTGTGAGATCTGTTCTTCAATAATACTCAGAATTCAAGTCAGTGTCATCACCTATTGCAGTAATTTCAGATGTAATGGGGATTTCTAATTCTTGTGAAAATAAAACTAGGAGTTTTTGTAAGATCCCTCTTAATGCAATGGATATGCTCCAATAAATTGTAGTGTTAGACAAGAGCATCTTGACATGTAAATAAATGAAACCCAAGAGAAAATTTATCAGTTGGGTTTTGTAGTTTTATTTTGTGATATTTGTCTTTAAATGCTTTTTATTACTCTTAATTATAGATTTATTTATTACTAATATCAATTTTTATTCATAAAACATTCATAGATTTTTTTTAAAAAAAAGCTAAATAAAGAAGTTATATTTGTGATGAGAAAGGTTCTCCATTTGATTTTTTTTCCTGTGAAGAAGCCTTATAACAGTTAGCCTTTTCTTGTTTTGTTCAGCAAGTAGTTATAGATAGAAAGACATTGTATCAATGACACTTCTTGTCTTCCAACTTCTAATAAAATTTAAACCATTTTATGTAATTTGGTCCATAATTTCTGTTATAAAGGCTAAACTGCATTTTAGAAAATCCATTAAAAGTTCCTGTTGCATCAGCATTCAGTCAAACAAAGCAAAACTTTAGCAAATAACTTAAACATTGGATCATCGAATTCTTTGACCCATAAAACTAAATGAGCAGACTCAAGGAAAAACACTTGAATTAAAATAGTTATTTAGAGTTGCATTTGAGGTATTTTAAAACAATTTGCATGAATTTTATCACATAGACATGGATGTGGATTGTTATGTGGTTTTGACTAGCACTCAGTTGAAATAATTTGGCTTAAATTAGGTTTCGTGATTTCAAATAATTTCACCAGACTTTCTGCATTTACTGGATCTTTATTAAGCATGCATCATCTAACAAGTCAGTACAGCAAGTGAAAAATTGTTTTTTTTAGAGCACCACTTATTTTTAAAAGTACAGTTTGGTTCAAAGTTAACATAATAAACTGTTAATAGAGATATATCAGTAAAAATACAAAAACTGAAATGTAAATTATGAGAATCATTTTAAAAATTAACACTAATTAAGTGTATTTAAATAAAATAAGTTTAACATTTATTATTTATTCTAATAGAATTAATTTAATTTCTTTAAAACTATGCCAAGCAGGCTTCAGCTGATTTTCTGAAAACAGCTTGACAGGTGCAGCACTCTAGTGGCAAAATAATGAATTGTTGTCCTCACATGGATCATCCTTAGATCAAATTCCTTTCGAAAATCGTTTCTTCTTTCCGCGTATGAGTTGAGTTGTTTCCATCTTCTCGCGTACGTGACACTTTCACCGCTTCAGTTTGGCTCTAACTCAAAACTAAAGATTAAATAAAGTTCTGCTCTCTTGACAGCCTCGATTTCACGTCCCAGTTTGGTTGTTTACTTCAGGATAGGCTGATATACTTGTTAAGTTAACTTCAAAGGTTGAGTCAACTTGTTTTTTTTTTTTTGTTTTTGTTTCTTGTATTTCTTAAAACTCTTATGGAATACAAACGTTGTATAGGCAGTAAAAACTTCGCCGTTACATTTCTTTACTTTCACCAGATGTACAACACCTATCTTTATCAGGAAAGATTTCACAATTTTATCTAATGGTCAGTAGAGTCTTTTTAGATTTTTGCTCAAACAAAACAAAACTAACTTTTACAAAAACTAACTTTCCCTCCAACAATACTACGTCTTTTCTGACTTCTCTTTGTATTCTGCTTCAAATGACCTAAATATTCCAATCTGAAATGTTCATAGAAACCTTCACGAAGTTTCGCACTATACAGATATCTTTTCTGCGGACGGACTGACTCCAAATGATCGAGATTAGGTACTTCATATCCTTAAGAAAATTCCCGGGTGTTTGGGAGTGAAAATCAATCCAACTTGGAGGATAACGGCAAATGACGATTTATTATGACTAATCTGAACACAAAACTTGTATAGATTAGTCACACAGATAAGGGAATAAAACAGCACTTTTAAGAACAGTTATAATTATTTCAGCATACTTGTTCTCACTACAGACAACCTCCGCAGTAATACTCTGCACTTCTAGGGCAGGCTCCTACACACACAATCCCCAGCAGATACACGCTGCTTCTCCACAAATTCACCCGGCACGCTTCACTTCCAAGTGCCGACAGTTTATCGATCTCAGTAAAGAGACTGCTTCTCAGAATCTTGGCATATTTGTACCTTTTCCGCCCAGATGGGACATCACAAGGAAAATTCCTTAATTTTCTTCCCAATCGATATTTCATCTAGGTTCTTGCCCATTCGGGGATCATCCCTTCGTTGCCAAATCATTCCCCAAGATGGGCATTGCTTAAACTTCCCTAGGGTGACTTATGACATTTCTGCAAATGTTCCTACTCCTTTACAAAAGAACCGCTGTAGGAAGCTTCCCCCCGTGTTCCCAACATCACTGCTGACCTTCTTCAAAGACTAACGTCCCGGCAGTCTCATCACATTTAACCTCAATGTCCTTCGGCATGAAGCCCTCCGATAAATGTGAATAATTTATGACTGGGTTTTGGGTAACATCATTGCTTTTCTTCCAGTTGAGCTGCAGCCGCGGAAACAGGTCTCTCCATCGTTCACGGCTAGCTTTATCCGTCATTTCATGTTCATTCCTTCTCTGACTAAATATCTCCGCCGCTTCTAGTTCATTCGCCAACTGCTCAGCCTAATCCGTCTCTCGCTGGCCGATCCACTTCCATCAGTAATTTCACTTGCTTCCAGCTCATAGGTCAATTTAATTCGCTCTCTGGCAAGGGCGAGCAGGCTTTTTGGACGTGTCTGTATACCACTCGCGTAATGCGGCAAGGAAGGCGTACTTCATGGTCGACCAAAGAGGATATCACTCGGCAGTTTCAGCTTTCGCTCGAGGAGCATCTTCGTAGTCCATGCGGCCACGTCATACCCTCGGACATCAACAGAAGGCTTGGCTGCCTGAGCATGAGAGGAACATTTGAGAGGTCTCATAAGGAATTCTTGAAATCTCGGTGACCTTGGTCAGGACTCTACCAGCAGTTTCACTTTCAAGTGAGAGAGACGCAACAGGAAGTACACTCTTGATTCCCTCGTCAGTGCTTCTTAACACCGGAACTTGAACTGCAGAGCTAGGTACAGCTGCTTAATCTGGAATGATGGACATACACGCAGTTTTTTTTCCATCGGGAGAAGTTACAAACTATTTTTTGTATCCTGGGGTTCGAGTGAACTTCCGTCCAATACCTCATCATGGGCGCTACTCTCGTCCATCTCAATATCACTCAAAGTATGTTCAACAGATTCTACTCTGATGATTCTCAAAACATTCAGCCCAGCTATCTTTCTAGCTTCTTTATTGGCCTGTCTCTGAGAATCATTGAACTCCATGGTTGACGACTTTGAATGTCCAGGTCTCTTTGGATCCTCAACAACCTCGGCCTTCTCTTTAACTCCATCCTCTACTCCTTCTGTCAATCCTTTCTCATCTTGGGTTTGATGTTTCTCTCCTCCTTCCTTTTTGACTTCATCTTGTCTTCTCCAACTTCAAGCATTTTTTGGGGGGGAAGGGGAACCACTTCCTCTTTTTCCCCCCTGCTGGCTTTTTATCATCTAATTTATCCTCAATTTCTTCATCTTTCGCTTGAAAAATTTTCATCGCTCCTTCTAGACTGTTTTTCATTTGTGACTCCAAGCAACTTCTTATCTGCCATCATAGCGAAGAATTCTCGAATTTATCCTCTATTTCTCTAGTTCACTCCGGAATTCCACTTCAAACACCATTGTTATGAAAATTTCTAGGTATATGGGGGAGAAATCAGTCCAACTCGGAGGATAACTTCAAATGACACTTTATTCGCAAACCTTCAGGATGGCACATAGGTAGCAGAGTTTGGACAATAACAGTTCAAACATTAAAAAAAAAAAAAAAAAAAAACAGGACTTATACAGATTAGTGATACAGGAAAAAAACAGCACTTTTAAGGACAGTCACAGTCATATCAGCATCGTTCGGATCGCCAGCTTAATAGTTCTCACTACGGACAAACCTCCGCAGTAATGCACTTTAACATTTTTTTAAATATTGATTTGAAATGAAAATAACACCATAAATATATATAAATATAATCCAAAAATTATCTTCATGAAATGTAAATAAATATTGGCTTAAGCATTTACTTGCAGGCCCACCCTGTGGTATACTTTCAATCTGTTCATATATGTTATTATTAAAAAATATATAATTTTCTTTAAAGACAAACATAACAAAGAAGCAAAATTTTTCATATGGATAACTTTATTAAATTTAAATTTCTTATAGATCTATAATAAGATCCACTATAACATTAGAATTAAAAAGATTTTCGAAATCATAGCTATTAATAGAATAAACATGTTTATAATTATTATACTTGTGACTATATCAGCACTATTTTTAATAATAGCAGTACTCTCTAACTTATCTATAGTATTTTGTATAATTGGGAAGATGTTTTAATTCAAAATTTAAAAAGAAAAATTCTCAAATAGCCCAACGCTACATAATATAGATTATTATTATTTTTAAAATATATAATTAATGTGTTCTTTGCATAAATATAGATAAAGCATTTGAAAGGGGGGAAAGGAAAAGTTTCATTTGATATCTTCATAATAAAAATTTTGTCAATTATTTATTTGGTAGAAAAAAATTTAATTTATTAACATTCTATTCTTAATTACGAAAAGGGAATTATATTTTAGGTATAAAACACGATTAATTCTGTAGGATTTAAGTTATTTAAATATACATGATTATTCATAATGATTCATCCGATTTCGAATTCCATATTTTCATAAATAAACGATACACAATGATAAGTAATATATAAATGCAAATGGAAAATTTGGAAGTATTTTTTTCTCAATTGTTCGATATAACTTCCTTTAGTTACATGTATAATGTCATTTCGATATTTAAATTCCTGTCAAATACGTCGTACAGTGTCAGTAGTAATGGATTGTACAGAAGCAGAAACCTGTTGCTTAAGTCCAAATAAATTTGTGGGTAATGGTGGCGCATACACTTTATCTTTTAAAAAAAACTAAAGGAAGAAATCGCAGGAAGCTATATCAGGTGACTTTGGAGGCCAGCTGTGTAACATCAAATCATCGAGTCCACTGCGTTCTGCTCAACTGCGAGGTAGCTCCGTAATAGCTACAAAAACAGTTTTCGTGAAATAGCTTCATGAAGAACACCCGATGACCATTTAATGTTCCTAAAATAAAACTTCCACAGCTTTCCTTTGTATTCATGTATCACTTATCATTCTGTGCCGTTTATTTTTGAAAATATAGAATTTTGAAATCGGATGGATCATTTTGAATAACCCTGAGGTTTATCATTGACTGAAAGAATCAATCACAAGAAAAGCAGAGATGGGAAAGAGATTATCTCGATAAGCATCAGTGCAATTCTAACAAAAGCTCAATTTTTCATTCAATCGTTTATTTTAGTGAAACCTTTTTTTTTTTTCCATTAGAATTTTTTTTTTTTATTAGAAAACAAAAAAGCAATTAAGTACATTTATTGCTCTATTTTTCAATATTGTTATATTACTTACCTAAATCATTTTAATTTCTAAAAACTGGAAAAAAATTGTGAATTTTAATCTCTCTCTCAGCGGCGTATGCATAAATTTATTGCGGGGTTATCGTATTGTCATAGCCATAAAAGAAGTAATTTCTTTTGAATTACTCCTTGGCAAAAACTAAAGAATACACTATATCAGTACTATTTCTCCTATTTAAAACTGTTCAAAGATTTATATAACTTTTATCAAGTTACAAAAAGTATAAAAATAAAGATCATTTAAGAAAAAATAATAAATATACCACCAGAACAAAAATTATTACGTGGTGAATCTGGCATCATTGAAGAACTGATGAAAAGCATTCAATGACTGAAAAAAAAAAGATCACAATTTAAAAAATGGTTGAAAAGGTGCAAGTATAATAAAATTATAAATTCTATGCGAGTATAAGTTTTTACAAAGTTGCATTCATCCTCTGTTTCCTTTTTTGAAAAATATTTAAGATTTCTTCTGTTACAGATACATTTTTATGTATGTGTAACATAATCTATTGCAAGCATTTCAGAGGTGCTGTTTTTTAAGTAGTTTATATACATATATATTTGTGTGTGCACCTCTGGTATATATATATTCCAGAGGTGGTGGTGTCTAGGGGTATGTTGAATAAAAGCGACGTTTATGTTTAAGGAGATTTAATGACAAATCTACAGGTTGTTAAACCTGACAAGGCGCCCGCTGCTGGGGACAAAAGTAAGTGCCTTACTTCTCCCGCTTACATCCGGAGGTACAGAGAGTGGCGCTGGTGTCGCCTGAGCGTATACAACACTCTTCCATCCTGATGTGGTCGGTCCCCGACCAGGCTGGAAAATATGCAGGTGAAAATTATACAAATATTAACAATTGAAAAGAAAAGAAAAAATTTAAAAATAAGATTAAACAAATTTTTAAAGTTCAAATTGTGTTGAGTATAAAGAAAAAAAATAAAGTCATTAGTTCTGGAAAGAGTCTTAGGGATTATACCACCATGGTTTCATCAGATCAGCAGATGTGGATGCCAAATTCGGGCCTTCTTGTCTGCCTATTTTCTTTACATCGTACCTGTCGTTTGGACGAACTTTCACGACTTCATATGGACCAAAATATTTTGGTCGCAATTTCACACCTATTCCAAACTGGATTTTCTTGATTGCACTCTTGTCACCTTCTTTGTGTTTTCTTGCTTCTTTGCGAAGTTTATTGTAGTGTAGTCTAGTTTGTTCTTGTAATTTCAGATATTGGATTTGGCATCTTCTCTCATTTGTTGTTTATTCTGTAAAAATAATTGGAAATTTTCTTCCTCGAGAATGGCTTTGATTTTGATGCCATCTTTATTTTTCATTTTGACGCCTGTTAAAAGCTCAAATATTTGGTGGCTATGGATACACGTTGTTGTTAATTATTCGTTGAACTGATGATACGTGTTTATACTACTTATTGGGATCTTCAAGTGAAAGCTTTGTTAGAACTGGTATTAACATTGCATGAATTTTTTCTACCTGACCGTTCCCAAGCGGTACACCTGTTGTGATTGAAATTAACTCGATATCTTCATCCTGACAAAATTTCTGAAATTCTGGTGAAGTGAATGCTATTCCTTTGTCAGAAATTATTCGTCTGCGACTTCCAAAGGTTACTTGCAGTAATTTTAATTTGTCTAAAGCATCGTGAGCTGAAGGAGATTTTACAGGATAAATCCACAGAAATTTGGTGAAAGCGTCGATGACAGTAAAGATATAAATCGTAATTTTTGTTGATACTTGGGAGTGGACCCAAAAAGTCAATATGGTAAGTATCAAGTGGTATATCACCTTTTGGTATGGGATGTAAAAATCCTTCTCGTTTGCCAAATTTTTTGGATGAAAGAATTCAAGGAATACAATTTGCAATAACATTTTCTACAGTCTTACGCAGATTTGGGGAAAAGAATCGTTGTTTGACTAAATTTTCAGTTTTGTTGATGCCGAAATGTCCTTTAGAATATTCAAGTTGTACGATTTGTTTTTGCATTTCAAGTGGAACTACTAAAAGTTCTTGGTCGTTGACAATTTTGTACAGCACGTCGTTTTTTAATGTATAATCAGAGGCTGAAAATGATTGTAACAGTTTTCTGATACTGGATGTAAACTCCTCATTAATTTGTGCTTTTTTTTAAATTTTTTGTGTTGTCTCGTTGTCAACATGTTGCACTTGTTTACCGGGCCTGTAAAGTAATCGAAGTCTTCTAAAAAGAGAGCCCATTGTGCTATTCTCGTTGGTAAAACTTTCTTTGACATAGTTTTTTGAAATGCTTGGCAATCTGTGATTATTTGAAATTTTGTGCCGACGAGGTAGTGTCGAAATTTTTTTAATGCTGTAACTATTGCTAAGACCTCTAGCTCGTAGCTGGAATATTTCTCTTCCTGAGGAGAAGTTTTACGACTCATATAGTGTATTGGATGACAGTTCTGATTTGAGTCCATTTGTAGAAGTATAACGCCAAACCCTTTCGCACTGGCATCGCAGTGTATTTATAATGAAGCGTTTTGCTAATAAAGATGCAATACTGGTTCCTGAGACAAAATTTGTTTCGAAGAGATAAAAGCTTGTTTTTGTGTTGGACCAAAGGTGAATGGAACTTTGTCTCGTAAAAGATCTATTAAAGGTCGTGCGATTGATGCATAATCCTTAATAAATTTTCGAAAATAGCCTGTTAGTCCTAAAAATGATTGGACATGCTGAGTGTTTTTAAGTGTCTGAAAATTCATGACTGCATTTTTTTTAGCTGTTGAAGGACGAATAGTACCTTCTTAAATAATATAGCCAAGAAGAGTTAATTTCCGCTGGAGAAAATTACTCTTTTTAAAGTTAAACTCTAAACCATAAGTAGCAGCAACATCAAATACTTTTTTTGAGCTTTGCAATCCCTTCACATTCAGAATTTGCCAGAATTAAAATATCGTCCATGTATACAATAACAGTGTTTTCTTTTAAGAGATCTTTAAACATGATTTGAATGTATTTTTGAAATACTGAGGGAGAGTTACACTAGCCAAAAGGAACTCTATTAAGTTGGTATTGTCCATTATGTGTTATGAAGCTGGTTTATTTACGACTATCAGGATCAATTTGGATGTGAAAAAAACTGTTTTTTAAGTCCAGATTTGAAAAGAGTATCACCCCATGCAATTGGTCAAAAATGTCTTCAATGAGGGTAGTGGAAATCTTTGTTTAATTGTTTTAGAATTAAGAGCACGAAAATCAACACAGATTCTTGTTGACTGATCTTTTTTCTTGACAAGAACTAAAGATGGAGCAAAATTAGATGAACTTGGAGAAATTATTCCATCAGACAGCCATTGGTCAATTTGGTTTTCGACGACAATTTTTTCCGCTTGACTTAATCTTCTAGGACGTATTGCGATAGGTGTGTCATCAGAAAGGATAATTTGTATTTGTAAGTTTGTATCTTTAATTTTATTTGGTTTGTAAGATTGGAGAAGATTTTCAACTTTGCGACGCATATCAACATTCAAAATATGCGGTAAATCTACTTCAGGATAAAATGCATTTAAATTCGATAAATAACAATCCTCATTTTGAAAAAGAGAGAGAGATTCGTTTTTATTATTAACAGGTAAAGAATTACAATCGCTAATTTTCAATTCAGAAAAAGATTTCTTTATGTTAGCCTCGCGCTGAAAATCAGTTATATAACGTGTTTGATCGGATATGGGCTGTATTTTCTTTTTCATCGAATAATAATTTCTGTTTTGGAGAGTTTAACGATTCATTTTTATTCATTGGGTTTTTTTCGTTGCTCGCGTTGTCAATGTTTTGAAATTGAGTTGAGTCATTTGGCCTTGAACCGTCGCCGAAATGAATTTGGATAGTAGAATGCGTTTCTTCTCCATGACATTTACTTATTTTTGCTGACTGATTCTGAAGCGAAATTATTTTGTCTATCGTTTTTATTTTTATGCGAAAGGAAGTTTTTTTTTAAGAATGAGAGGAAATAGGATTTTTTTCTGAAATCCGAGCATTTTCTTTTTCTGATTTAAATCATCGAAAATATTAGGCGGAACTATTAAATCACAATACAATTTAGTACAGATAGCTGCAGTTATTATTATTATCAGACTAGATGATACCCGCCCGCTTAGCTGGACAGATGATAATATAATATTTCGCATACGTAAAATATCAAGAAAATTTTCAATTTTTAAAACTTTGATGATAATCTAAATTTAAAATTTTAAGAAATTGATTGTCTGTATTAACGGTTATCCTCGACATTCAAATATATGAGAAAAATAAAAAAAAAAAAAATTAGTGAAAAGTCACCCCATATACAATGTGGATAAAATTCATTCCACCGTATACATGTTGCACCTAGTATTGCCAAAGATGCAACCTTTTTTCAGAAGATACATCATGTGCTTGGCTTTCAAATGATATACCCTCGCAATAGCATTGTGTCAATCATAAGATTTTTGTCCTTGCCTCAAGACATCATTGATTTCTGACCATTTAGGATTGCAAGAGACTGCAATCCTTAAAAAAAATCGTGCAAGTCGGGACATCCAAAACATCTTACATATGTCATAGCCTCTTTAGTTCGTTCATGCATGTTTCGAGGTCCTCCAGTAACCGAAGATTGTCTTGCGTGTGTACTATTCCGTAAAAAGTTGCCATTTTAGTATTTTTCAAAATTCCGCTAAGTTTTGGAGCTAAACTACATTCCAAATTCAGAAACTCAATTTATTCCAAACTCATTTATTTCTATCGCTAAATATGTACGTTTTCCTATTTTCGACATGCACGAAATTTCACGTAAAGAGCCCCGTCACCAAAATCTTGCCAATCCTCCATCAGCGCTTCAATATTAAATTATTTGATATTTTACCATTTCGCACGCGCAAATCTCACCAAGTAAACTTAATTGGTGACAATACACAGTATACATATAAATAATTCAAGATAAAAACCAACGTTTTTAAAAACAACGTTTTTATATGGTGACAAAGTTTATTTAAGAAAATTATTGAAATATTAGATAAAACTGGTTGCAAATATCTAAATATTGCATTATTAGACAAGTAAGAACGGTTCCCAAAATTTCAGAGCTCTAGTTTAAAGGGAAGTTGGTTAAATTAATGATAGAAAATTTGATGACACACTGATACACGCAGAGACAGACACACACCAAGTGAAATACATAAAAGCGTTAAAACTCACTAAAATTAATTAATTCATTCGGTAAATTAAATGGTTGGAGTGCAGTTTAACCCAATCACTCTTGACGACAAGAATTATTTGGTGGTATTTTGCCAAATGTGGCTTTCCTGGTCCGTTTTACGGACTTAACGTTCAGCCCAAGAAAATCGCCAAGTTTGGTGCCAATTTTTGAAATCGCGCCAAGTGATTGGACTAAACTGCATTATTAAAGAAAATATTAGTTAAAACTTGTCGCAAACGTCTAAATATTGCATTGTTAGGCGAGTACGAACGATTCCCAAAATTACAAAGCTCTAGCTTGATGGGAAGTTGGTTAAATTAACGATCGAAAATTTGATGACACACACACACACACACCAAGTGAAATTCAGAAAAACGTTTTAAAATATATTCCGTTTGGCGTCGGCCATATCAATTTTGGCGATAAAGTCGCCAAAAATGACATAACCGACGGATAAGAGTAGATTAACGGATGAAAATTACATTTAGGATAAGAATTCCGTAAAATCCGTTCTTAGTGAGCGTCTACATCACAAAATGAGTAATTATGCTGAATTTCAAGTCAATCGTTTGTATAGCCTTTGAGATCTCGTGATGAGTCAGTCAGTGGTATTTCGCTTATATATATATATAGATATAGATATAGATTTTCACGAAAACTTGGAAGAGCTAATTTAATTTTAGTAAGTTGAGCTTGAATTTCATTTCCGAAAGCACAGGTTAATTGAAAAGTCCCAAAAGATTTTGTTTCGGGTGGAATAAGGGAGGATTTAACACACACAATTTTCGCTCCCGAATCGATTAAAGTTTTCACGATTTTATCATAAACAAAAATATTTTCGTATTGCAATTCATGTAAGGATTCATTAAACATTTTACCTTCGACTTTACAAACAGGACCGTGATTTGAATTAGGTCTGGATTTGAAATGAGTTTCGTTTCTGTGAGAATCACCGCGCGGGTTATTTGCTGAAGCGTTTCGTGAATAATTTGTGAATTTTTTATCACGCGAGTAGTAGCGATTAAAGCCCTGAGACAGGTTGTATTTTTGTTTGCTGTCATACGGCGGTTGACGATATTGTGTGATGTCGGAATACGACTGTCGCTTTGCTACGAAGTAAACATCGCATTTCCTAGTCAATTCAGTAGGCCTAAGCCAAGATTCGTTTTGGCGTATCCGATATGTTGTTGCGTTTCTCGATCGAGGGTGAAAAATAATTTGTCTGCTATCATTAATTAACACAAAGTTTTAAAACCATTCGCATTACGAAGTTTACAATAATATTCGATAGAGCTTGTTAATCGTGACGAAACTGTACGTGCGATTCGTTTGGTAATCGTTGAGCCCTACGGAAATTAATTAAGCATTCTTGTGCGGTTGGTTGGAATTCTCGTAAAATAATGCGTTTAACTCTCTTGTAAACTTAGAGTTCGTTTTCGGAGATATAAAGCAAAATACTGTTAGCTTTTTCACCGAGAATATTAATTAAGATCTCTGATTTTAATTCCTGTGGATCATTTTTGGCTGTAAATGCACGTTCAAGTGAATGAAAAAATAAATTATAATTTTCAGGTTTACAAGGGACTGGCATACTAAGGGTCTTAACGGATTTAATGAGACTTTCTAGGAGGTTAGTTGACGGTGTTTCAAACGTTGCAGTAATATTGTTTGAATTATTAGAATTTATAGCGGAGTTAATATTAGCGAGTTCAATTTCTTTTTCAAGTTGAATTAGTTTTTTGGCCGTTTGGTGGGCTCCTTTTTTTTTCCTAGTTCTGCTTCTTTTCGTTCTTCGACGAGTAAATTAAGCATATCCTTAACGAATTCAGGTTCATTCTTGAAAGTGTCAGTTTGTTCGATTAGTGCTTTTAAACATACAAGTGTAGCATTTTCTGGGACAGTAACACCTAGTTCGTTCGCGGCAGTTATAAGATCTTCTTTCTTAGTATTACGATACGTGTTGAGTAAAAAAAGGCTTGATCCTACCTGATTTGAAGATATCCGAGTATATGTAGATTGCAGATAGGCTTCGCTTTTAAAAAGCTATCCGTTTCCGATGAGTTCACCACTGTTCACTCTTCACGACAATGATTGTAGATACTAAGCAGATGGAGTTTACAACTACGATATAATATATATATATCATAGTTGAAAACGATCTTTCAGCAGTACATGTTGTAACAGGCAAAGAAATACACAGGGTATTCGAAAAGACAAGATATTCGAGAAAACATCCACGTTGCACTCTTTTAAAGTTTCCATAGAATTTAATCTAGTCTATTCTGCCAGCATTTTCTCTTTTCCGCAGCTTATGTGTTCTGCAGTCAAAATACTAATTCTAAAATCTGATAAGTCTGAAGAATATGTTTCTCTCTTTCATTATTTCTAATTTATTTTCACGCGCATTTATGAGATCGTTCACCTGTACGTTATTAAAAAAATAATTCGAGATAAAAACCCATGTTTTTATATGGTAGCAAAGTTTATTAAAAAAATATTTGGTGGTACTTTACCAAATGGGGCTACCCTGGTCCGTTTTGCGGACTTAACGTTTAGACAAAAAAAAAAAAAAAATCACCAAGTTTGGCAATTTATGAAATTACGCCAAGTGGTTGGACTAAACTACATTATTAAAAAAAATATTGAAATATTTGTTAAAACTTGTCGTAAATGTCTAAATATCGCATCGTTAGGCGAGTAAGAACGATTCCCAAAGTTTCAGAGCTCTAGCTTGATGGGAAGTTGGTTATATTAACGATCGAAAATTTGATGACACACTGACACACACACCAAGTGAAATACAGAAAAACGATTTAAAAACGTTATAATGAACGAGCTCATAACTGATGTGTGAACCTTTCTTTAAGATGTAAAATTGCAGCATCCAAAAACCGATCAAAAATTGCTATCCTAAAATAAAATTTGTGTGATTCTACTGGAATACTGAAATGATTTTTTTTATTTATTTATTTTTTTTTGCAATCGTGGAAGAACAATTCTATAGTCTTCATCTATTATATGTTTTAAAACAGATTATGGTTTTATAAAAATAGAATTGAAAACTGTCTCTGTTGACTGCAAATCATTTCAAATTGTTTTAAGATATCGTCGCACAATTGAGCTGTAACTAGCAATGAGATTCCTTGCCTTAGATTGCAAAATACTAGATAAGGGCAACGCAAGAGAAAGTATTTTTTCTATAGAAAATAAAGGAATGACAAAATTGTAACTTCTCGATGAATTTAAAAGACTGTAGGCCCTATATTAAATGAATCCTTATCATGCTAGTTTTCAATTAATTCAAGATAATCATTGAATATCAAAAGCTGGAGAAATTCCACCATCACCATAATAAATCCATGTCTCTCTATCCGGTAAGAGATAGAACGACATGAAGCTATTATGGTCTGCTTCTCTTCTGGAAAAAGGGCCGAGTTCTATCTTTCAAAACGCTATTTCTGAACAAAAAATTTTTTTCCACGGCTGAGACGAAATTACACCTTTAATTTGGCATGAGTCTAAAATGGCCATATTTAGAGAGTAACAGCTATGTACATATACGAAGTGTGGATATATTAAATAATGAGACAGGCGTTGCTACAAAAGTACGCATGCGCCAAACGCCAGCGATTGATAGCTGTTTAGTGAGAACCCTTTCTTTTGAATGCAGTGCTTCTCGCTTCTGTAAACAAATCCGCACAGCCAAAGCCTTCGTTCGCATTAGAGTTTTTTTTTTTTTTTTTTTTTTTTGTTTCGCTGGGAAAAGGTCAAGTGAAACAATAGAGCAACGAATTGTGAAATTTCACACAAAACTAGGAAAAGCCACTACTGAAACTTATAGTTTATTAAAAGAAGTGTATAGCAATGAATGTTTACTGCGTGTAAGTGTTTTTGAGTGTTTTAAGCGTTTTCTAGATGGCCTAGAAAACGTTGAAGATGATTCACTCCCGGGTCGCTCTTCCCCGTCATAATTGATGGCAATATAGAAAAAAAAAAAAAAATTAGTAATTTGGTTCGATATGACCGTCGAATAAGTATTCGTGCGACTGATGAGACTGTAAGAATTGACAAAGATTTGGTAACATTTTACATAACAATTTAAGCATGCAAAAAGTGTGTCCTAAAATTGTGCCTAAAATTCTCTCGTTTGAGCAACAAGAAGCACGAAAAAATATTTGTACTGACACTTTGAATGCCTTTGAAAGTAACCCGAACTTATTGGAAAAAATAATAATATGTAACGATAAATGGTTTTTTTACTTATGATCCTGAAACGAAGCGCCAATTCATGCACTGGCAGAGCCCATCTTCACCGACAGCCAAAAAGCACGAATGAGCAAATCGAAATTCAAATCAATGAATATTGTTTTTTTCCCCCGATAATCACGTGATTGTGTAAGGTCAAACTATTAATCAACGTTACTACCTTTACGTTCTTGCCGAACTCCGTAAAAGAATAAGAGGTAAACAATCCGAACTAGGGAAGGACAAGTCATTCAGCATTGTCGGTCAAGTACAGCATCTCAGAGTTAGGCCACCCACCGTATTCGCCGGAACTTGCGCCATACGACTTTTGTCTATTTCTTAAGGTGAAATCTGCCTTAAAAGGATCAAGATTTGAATCCGTTGGAGCTGAGAAAGAGAAAGCGCTTCCTGAAGGAGCTGACAGAAGACTTCCAGCACTGTTACAAACAATGGAATATTCGCATAGAGTGTTGCAGAGATAAAGGAGGTATTTATATTGAAGATGATAATAAGTAAATATGTATGAAATCAAAATAAAATGTTTTACAGTTCGTTGTTTTATAGCCTCTTCTCAAAGAGCTGATTGAAATTTTTCTCTTATTAAAACATTTTATGTATTTCACTTAGTGTGTGTCATCAAATTTTCGTTCGTTAATTAACCCACTTCCCATCAAGCTAGAGCTCTGAAACTTTGGGAATCGCTCTTACTCGCATAACAATGCAATATTTAGACATTTGCGACAAGTTTTAACTAATATTTTCTTTAATAATGCAGTTTCGCCCAACCAATTGGCGCGATTTCAAAAATTGGCACCAAACTTGGCGATTTTTTTTTTGGCTGAACGTTAAGTCCGTAAAACGGACCAGAGTGGCCCCATTTGGCAAAATACTGCCAAATAATTCTTGTCACCAAGAGTGGTTGGGTAAAACTGTATTCCAACCATTTAATTTACCGGATGAATTAATCAATTTTAGTTAGTTTTAACTTTTTTATGTACTTCACTTGGTGTCTGTCTGTCTGTGTGTGTATCAGTATGTCATCAAATTTTCTATTTTTAATTTAACCAACTTCTCATCAAGCTAGAGTTCTGAAATTTTGGGAACCGTTCTTTTTTGCCTAACAATGCAATATTTAGATATTTGCGTCCAGTTTTAACTAATATTTCAATAATTTTTTTAATAAACTTTGCCACTATATAAAAGCGTTGTTTTTAAAAACGTTGGTTTTTATCTCGATTTATTTTAGTTTGTACATTGTTGAATGCTCTAGACATAAGACAACACCATCATATGCTTGACTTTTTTATATATCTTAGATCCGAAACCAATGATTTAAAAGTTTTAAAAATTGTGTTTGCTAAATCTTTTCCACTTGTTGAAGTTACTGGTACAAACTGTAAAAATCTTTCAACTAGTAAAGATTTGATTTCCTCACTTACAAATAAAGAGTCCCTTGTAACAAACTGTCACTAATCTTACATATAAAGAGACTTGCTCTATCTAATACATATCTGTTGTTTCATCTATGTCGATTGAAAAGTATTTACTTCAATTTATTTTCTCCACAAATTTTTAAAAGATTATTTCGTTTCATGTACGTATAATTTATTTTTTGTACTTTAGACGATGTAACGAGATGATTTATAAGCAAATGATTTTAAATGCTCTTTCAGCATTTTATCTCCTGCTTGAATTGGGAATTTCAGCAGTTGATTGAAATTTTCATCAAGAGATCATGCTTTTTTATTTTTATCTGTTCCATTAACTTGATCGTAATTACGATGACCTGTTATATTAAATCCATTTCTGCCACAGAAAATTACTGCTTTTGTAATAGGACTAAGTTTTTTTTCTATATTCTTTTGCCTGACAAAAGCTGGCAAAACCAGTAATAGTTATTATGGCATAGTTACGTTCTTGTACAGTGCGTCTTAAATAGTTAACAATTGGTTAAGAATTATTTGATATTTTTTTTCTTGATTCTCATTGAGTTGTTCTGTCGATCTGCGTCAACGACGAAAAGGCTGATTTACTAATTGTCCTCATGGTTCATTGTTGGATTTGCTCGCATTTTCTTGGGAAACTACGTAATATTTACAATCAATTCCATCTTCAGTTTTGAAAGAAAGGGTCTGTGGGTCTCCGAAAAGTAAATAATATCGAAATTTCCTCTTCATTTTTTTTCATTACCAAACAAAGAGTTTAGAAACGCATGTATGGCTGCTGGTATCCAAAATTCTCTAAAAATATTAATTTTTTTTCGTCAGGTAGCTTATGATCGACATAATTTGATACGTCGTATTTCTTTAAATTGAAATGGCGTTGTTTTTTTTTTAAAATCAATTTGGGTATTTTCATACTAATCTTGAAGTTCTGAGCTGTGTACTTGTATTTCTTTTTTTATAGGTGATTTTCTACTTCTCTATTAATATACACCTTTCTTCTTCGAAGGGGCATTTGGAATTTCTCCCCCCTCCCAGAGTTTAAGAAATTTATTTCCAACTCCTGTTTTTTCTTACTTATTGTCGAATAAGAAATCCAGGAAAAAATTCAAACTAATTTAAAATTATAAAATTATAAACATAACAATTTGGCCGAAAGAAAATAAATCAACTTAGATTTCCTGACTACCGTACATTTACGATAGCCCCACCGCTCATGGACGACTTAACACCGTAAATAGGTGATAAAGCATTTCCGAAGACCTGTTTTAGGTGTTCATAGATCACTGACTGGAAGAAAAGAATACCTTCTATAATTCTTTCCCGGGAAATTGTTGTAGGGGGGAAGGAGAGACACCTTTTGTAGCGATGTACCGTATTAGCTTCGTCTTTTAAAAACTGATCAGAGGAACATTTCAGAGTTACTAAATACTTTTTATTCTTTACTTATACATTGGTTCAGATAGAGTTTCCCCCCCCTAATTTATGAAAAAATGTAAGTATGAGTAGAAAAAAGTTCATTTTTTGTAAAGTTTAGATCACATACATAATAGTATAATAAAAGAATTTTCCTGAAACATTTCGATGTCCAGGAAAAATCTTCCTGGAAATAATTCTTTGTACCTCCCCCCCTCCTGAGTACGCCACTGAATTCAGTTCTAGAGATATAAATAAGGAATGCAATTATTGCTTCACAGTATCATCTCTGATACATTCACGATGTATCCAACAATATATATCTCATTTTAGTAATTAATAAAACATGATTTATCAAGTGTACATTTAAAATTTTTTTGTAAAAATGACATAAATAAACAGACTATTGCTTTCCCCCACAATCCTACTTAAAATACTTTTTAATGCTGTGAATTACCATAGATATATTTATACAGCTAAATAAAAACTGGGGAAATTGCATTATTATAAATACAGTTTTTTAAAAGAAATCTTCTAAACTATTATGATTCTAAGAAAATTTTCCTACTTTCACCTAATCCACCAACCTAATGATAAATCACCATTTAGCAATAATGCTCAGAGGATATATCATGTTTTCTTCAGCAAAGAGGTGGAACTCTTTTAATTTTACCCCCTTTATTCTGGTTAATGTTGCAGACTACTCAAATTGCAAGCAGTGAAATTAATTAAATTTTTTTAAAAAAATATTGTATTTAAAAGAGCATCAAAAAGGAAGGTTTCTCTGAAATAACTTTTTTTTTCATATTATTGAAACCATTTTATTAAAACGTTTTTCTGAATTTCACTTGGTGTGTGTGAGTGTGTGTGTGTCATCAAATTTTCGATCGTTAATTTAACCAACTTCCCATCAATCTAGAGCTTTGAAATTTTGGGAATCGTTCGCACTCGCCTAACAATGCAATATTTAGACATTTGCGACAAGTTTTAACTTATATTTTCTTTAATAATGCAGTTTAGCCCAACCACTTGGCACGATTTTAAAAATTGGTACCAAACTTAGCGATTTATTTTTGGCTGAACATTAAGTCCGTAAAACGGACCAGGGTAGCCACATTTGGCAAAATACTGCCAAATAATTCCTGTCGCCAAGGGAGGTTGGGTAAAACTGCCTTCCAACCATTTAATTTACCGGATGAATCAATTAATTTTATTTAGTTTTAACGTTTTTATGTATTTCACTTGGTGTGTGTCTATCGGTGTGTGTATCAGTGTGTCATCAAATTTTCCATCATTAATTTAACCAACTTCGCATCAAGGTAGAGCTCTGAAATTTTGGGAACCGTTCTTATTTGCCTAACAATGCAATATTTAGATATTTTCGACCAGTTTTAACTATTATTTCAATAATTTTCTTTAAAAAACTTTTCCACCATATTAAACTGTTGTTCTTAAAAACGTTGGTTTTTATCTCGAATTATTTATGATGAATTCAATGCTCCAGGTGTGAATTTTCAGATCTTTAATAAATATTTTTAAAAAATTAGAATTTTCCGAAAAAAAGTAACTCCAAAGCAAAACACTCTTTTTTTTTAAAAAAAAAATTCTTTTTCATATGTACAGTATTCTATACACTTGGACATTCGTGGTCTGGTATCGGGAGCTTTAATAAGTCATTCCCCAAAAAATTGGAAAACTGCAGTGGTAGTCGCTATTCTAAAACCAAATTCGGATGATGAAAACCCACAAAATTATCGTCCTATATCTTTACTCATCTCCCTGAGTATGGCATACGAATTCGTTCTTCTGAAACGCCTGAACTAGCACTGCTTAGCCAGGAATATTATTATTCCAGAGCAGCATGGCTTTGTTACTAAGTGTTCCACAGTAACATAGCTACTGCGACCTGGTCCAAGATGGCTTCTCAAAGAATCAAGCCAAGGGTATGCTATTTGTGGACATAGCCAAAACCTTTGATAAAATTTGGAATGAAGGGCTAATTACCAAGTTGATGCGACTTGGTTTTTCCGGCCAAATTATCAAAATTATTCTCTCGTACCTGGACTCCCGCAGTTTCAGTCTCCACTCCTAGACTAATCCGCAATGGCATATATCAAGGGAGAATTCCTTCTTCCTTATTATTTTCTCTTTATATAAATGACATTCCGAAGGCTACAAACATCCCTTTGACCATGTATGTTGATTACACTGTCGTAATAAGCCAAAACATCTACAATCGGATAATTATAAACAGACTGCAGAAGTTTTTTTCCCGTCTTCAGCTCTGGCTCACAGACTGGAAAATTAAAGCCAATGCTTCCAAAAGCGCTTGCCTCCTCATTACGACGAAACGGTGCATAGGAAATTTGCCCGATGTCACCATTTTTTACCAGCCCTTCCCTGAGTTACTAAGTGCAAGTACCTAGGTTTAATTCTAGACGCACAATTAATATTCGCCCAACACATCCGAATATCAAAGTGCAGTCGAAATGAATGGGATTCTTGCTAGCTTGGTTTCTTGCAAGAGCAGACTGGCGATCAGGCACAAGAGTTTGCTCTATAAATCAATATTAATGCCTATTATGTTGTACATATTCCTCATCTGGGCGGCATCTGCAACACTACATATGAAATGACTGCAGGTCTTTCAAAGCATTCATCACAGGAAGGCTTCAAATGCTCTTTGGTTTGTCCGAAATGAAGTAACACATAAGAATCTTAAAATTGAAACCATGCCTGATTGTATTAAAAAGCAATCCCCTAACTTTTACAATAGGATTACTAAAATTCCCAATGAGCAACTCCAAAATATGTCGGCATATTCTACCGAAATATCATCATCAGTTAAAAGACATAGAGCTGTTCTAGGACACACATACCTTGATTCCCCAGTTTTAAAAAGACTGAGAACTCAATAATAACTCATCAGGTTTTGAGTCCTACGCGTCACTGTAGGACTTCAATCTCATTAATCTTCCTTACAAACCAATACTACGTTGTGAAATCTCTCGCGTTAGTTTGCCTTTAATTTGAATCTATATTAATAATTACTCTGATAATAAGACCAATCCTGACCTATGCATGTCCAGTCTGGTCGAACTGTACTAACTCAACTCTCGATATCATCAAAAATCTCAATATGTAGCCCTCAGAATGATTGAAAACTCCCATTGGTATATGCGCAATAACTATATTAGAAAATCCATCAAATACCCTTAACTCAATACCTACATTAAAAAGTTATCCAAAATTTTTTCCATAAAATTGATACTTCCCCAAAGGGAACCATCCGAGCAATAGAAAAGTACACCCCAATACGAAATAATCAAGTATTACATAGATTAATTATTAAACTTTTAATAGTTTAATTATTAAATTTTTTCCCTAAGATATCTTCAAAAAACTTCGTCATACAAAACAACAAAATCCTTCCTGAACCCTTCCATCCACTGAAAACCAACCTCAACAACAACCAATCAGAAGACAGCCTCTCGATCTTGAAAGAAAACCCCACAAAAACACGTGACTGGAAAATCTAGCAGAATAATAATAACTACTGCCGCCAACCTTTTAATATTATTAAATTTCTTAAAAAAATTACCTTTTTCCAAGCAAAACCACTATAATAATTAAACTAAATAAAAATTTTAACTTTTCAGATAGTAAAACTGAACTTAATGCCTTTTTATAAAAATAGTTAGTTTAGCTCGATTAATTTCGCTAAATTTTTTGTGTATTAAATTTTAACTCCTTGGCAAGTGAGAAACCAAAGTTCAACTAAATCTTATATCAATAGTAAATTCTGGGGATTAAAGCCCGTGAGGGTTACGCACCCCAAAAATAAGTTCTTCACTATAACAGGTCAATTGAAAAGTCCCCGGCCTAACATAGTAAAACACATTTTTTTGGCAAAATTAGTTTTTTTTTATTCTACATAATTCCCTTCAATGGTGATACACTGATTATAGCGACCCTCCAACTCTTCGATACCATTTTTGTAGTACGATTTGTCCTTTGCTTCAAAATAGGCCTCAGTTTCGGAGATCACCGCTTCATTCGACAAAAATTTCTTCCCAGCGAACATTCTTTCGAGATCTGAGAACAGGAAATAGTCGCTGGGGGCCAGATCTGGAGAATACCGTGGATGAGGAAGCGATTCGAAGCCCAATTCATGGATTTTTGCCATCGTTTTCACTGACTTGTGACACGGTGCATTGTCTTGGTGAAGCAGCACTTTCTTTTTCTTCAAATGCGGTCGTTTTTCGGCGATTTCGTCCTTCAAACGGTCCAATAACGCTATGTAATAGTCGCTGTTGATGGTTCTTCCTTTTTCAAGGTAGTCAATGAAAATTATTCCATGCGCATCCCCAAATACAGACGCCATAACTTTGCCAGCCGACTGTTGCGTTTTCCCACGCTTCGGAGCGGGTTCATCGTGTGCAATCCACTCGGATGACTGTCGATTGGACTTGGGAGTGAAATGACGGAGCCATGTTTCATCCATTGTCACATATCGATGCAAAAACTCGGGTTTATTACACTTGAACATCTTCAAACACTGCTCCGAATCATCAACTCGTCGTTGTTTTTGGTCAAAAATGAGCTCGCGCGGCACCCACTTTGCACAGAGCTTTCTCATACCCAAATATTCGTGAATGATATGATGTACACGTTCAGTTGATATCTTTAGAGTATCTGCTATTTCATTCAATTTCAATTTACGGTCATTCAAAATCATTTTGTGGATTTTTTTAATGTTTTCGTCGGTAACAACCTCTTTTGGGCGTTCACCATCTTCGGTGCTCATTTCACCACATCTAAACCCAGCATACCAATCCTTGATGGTTGATTTTCCTGGGGCAGTGTCGGGAAACTCGGCATCAAGCCAAGTTTTTGCTTCAACTGTATATTTTCCCTTCAAAAAGCAATATTTTATCAACACGCGAAATTCCTTTTATCCATTTTTTTCACAATAACAAAAGTTGCTTGACTCAAAATGCTATAATTCACAAACTAATGATCCGACAACTGTCAAATTTATACACGCATTTCTTGAGGGTTAGGGCTAACTAAAAACATATGGATTTAATTCTAGTAGCGCCATCTATGTGTCAGGCCTGGAACTTTTCAATTGAACTGTTATATATTTGTAGTGAATGCAATCATAATTCATTTCCAAAGCATAATTTATGTTAATTATGTTACACGAGCAAGTTTATCCTCGCCTCGTGTGTGACGTCCTCAGAAGCTTTTTTGTACGTCCGTAGAATCCATGACGTCAGTTTCAATTCTCTTTCTTCTCCGCGTATAAACTAAGCGTTAACACACAAGTGGGGTTCGTCTTGTTGGAGGAATATTAAAGTTGTAAAGTTTTAAAAGAGAAAAATAAATATATTTTTGATAAACTTCTATTTGACTCTTAACAGCCACACACCATACGTCTTACATACTAATAATTATTAAATTCACATTTTTATTTTGATGTAAAAATTAGTCTAAAATTCATCTTCATGTACTCTTTTCTGTCAAGAACTCGCGTCTCTAAAATATGGCATCGAGCACGGCAAATCTTTTATTTTATTATTTTTTTTAGTAAATTCTAAAATAGCCCCTTTGCAAAATTTCGAATGTCTCACATAGGGAGAACACGCTGCTTGATTCTTCACCCCCCAACAATAATCGGTGACCCTTACACTCCGATTTCCGAACGTTTACGTCCGTATCCTATTAAATTTTGATTGCAAATTTATAAATTCTGGAATTTTCATTAAATGAAAGATTTTTGAAATGTTAATTCTGATGAGAGGGTAAAATTTATAACTTTAAATTAGGGACTTCGTAAATTTTCGCTACTACCGGAGCTTTAATAACGATAAATTTTCTAGAGACCAGAACCGTACCTGTCTCTTCATTGCATCATTAAAACATGGCTGCGTCCGCATGTTTGCGAACTATGAATCTTTTCCCCAAAACACTACATTTCTTTGCTTATAGACAAATTAGTTTATTTAATTCTGAAGTAATTCCAATTCACCGCTCTTATGTTCATCTACAGTAAGTAGAGAAATTGTTATGCATAGTTTGTTGTTTATTTAAAAAATAAATTCTATTCAAGAATATTCTTCTGTCATTTTTTTAAAGTTTACTTTTAATTTTGTTGTTTACTTTAATCTAATGTGAATATTTGTGTACAAGTTTTCTGCCGATATGATTGTATTACATTTGCTTGAATTCTCTTCGATGTGATAATAGAAGTAATACTGGTGCACTCTTTGACTTTTCCGTACGATTATTTAATATTTTTGGAATGTATAAGTACACCAAGATAAAATTTTGAGTTTAGTAATCGAATTAAATTATATGCTGCTTTTCATGGAGACCATATTGTTTTGTTGTTGTCAAGCGCGTTTCTGTGATTAATTTTTAAATAAATTGACACCTGTTTAAGCATGTCGATGATTGTAAATCTCCAATGAGTAATTATTCAAAAATTTTCATCAAAACAGTAATGTATGAATTTTTTGTAATTACTGTTAGGATATGATGAACAAAATTTTATATTTTTTAATTATTAAAAATATATTTTTGTACTAGTTTGTTGTTTACATTGGCCATTTTAAATAGAATGTTGATATTATGTGGCAATTTATTACTGTTTGCTTTAATTAAGATTTTTATTTCTTAATAAAAATACCTTATTCATTTTTATTTGCATAGTTATTAAAAAACACTTTTCTGATAATTATGATGTCTTTTCTAATGTAAAAATATGACTTTATTGTGACTGTGCTATGTGATCTTAAGGATAGGATGTCACATTTTCAGGGAAATTGATGTTTCTTATAGTGATAGATAAATATTTACTACCTTGAAAAGAATTTCGGTTTTAAATTTTTTCACATTATCAAATAATTCCTAGAAATGGTGTTTTATAAGCATGTATTGTAAAAGTTCAGATACTATCAATGCATCTACATACATTTAAAAAAAATATTGGGCCAGGTAAAAATAACCCAACACACATCAATTGGGATCAAATCTTGGATTCCTCATCACATCAATTCTTGGATTTTTTTCCTTCATTGATTTTTTAGAAACACCTTTGTTGCTGCAATGAATTTTCCTTTGTTAAATTTTTTCCCCCTTTATGTATGCATTAGAACCTTTAATCTATTGTTTTCTTTAAATAAATATTTTTAGAATTTTTTGACAATGGACATGGAATATTCTAAGTTATAGATGGTTAATCTCTGTGTGTCTGATAGAAAAGTTTTCATGCAATATAATGTAATGATGGGAACAGCTTTAGTATTGCCCACCTGCCAAATAGGATGTCATTTTTTTCGCCAAACTATGCCAAATACTATGTTTTGAAAAGAGATTACTATCCAAATTTCTGATTAAACTCCATGTTTAATAGGCCATCTCTCCCCCCCCTCTGAAATCGTGTAATGGAAGAAAAAAAATCCACTTGTCCACAATTTTAAGAAGCCTAATCCACGATATAATTAGGAATGTAAAATTGTAAAATCATTATCCTGTACAATAATATTTAATGTACAATTTACAGAGTGAGGGGCGAGGACCCTGTTTCCCTCCACTGTATGTAATAAAAGTGTTTACGTAAAGAAGTATTATAATGGTTGATTAAGTATACTCTTATATTACAATTTGTAGACATTTTTTAAGGGTACCATGATATGAAGGTGATAATAAAATACCGAATTTAACTTTTCATGACATTTATTTTAAAAATTATTCATACATGTGCCTAATAACGATATTTCAGTCATTTTATTAAACTTTAAAAGTAATTTTTGGTCTAAATATTTCTTTCCTTTCATGTCCTATGGATATGATATTTCAAATATATTTGTATTTAAGTATCTCATTTCTAAAAATAATATTTCATTTATAAAATTAGTTAATTGTTCTTTTTTTTCATATAAAAATGATTTCTTAAAATTTAGCTATTGCTTATAGAAAAAATAGTTTAGGTTCACTCTGTGCATAAGTACCTTAAGTAAAAAATAAAAAAATTAAAGCATAAAAAATTTGGAACCATATTTCATAATAGCCTAGTTTTTTTTAAAAAATGGAACCTAAATTATGATATTTAAGAATTCCTCGCATGTCCAGGTACCCTTAAAAGTAAAGCTACCTTTTAAAACTTTTTTTCTTGACTTTTTATCACTTTTTTTAAAATTTTTTATTTATTTTTTTAAAATTTATTGCCTAGTTTTAATTTTTTTTAAAATTTTGCCAAGCTTTATTTATTTTTAATTTTTTACCTGGTTTGAATTTTTTTTGCTATTTTTGTCTAAGTTTTAATTTTTTTATCCCACAGAAGAAAGGAAATATAGGTGGCATTATGTTGAAGGTCAGTGGGTTTTTGCCTAGTTAAATTTTTTTTTTGCAATTTTGTCTAAGTTTTAATTGTTTTAACCATTCATAAACTTCAACACAGAAATACAAAAGAAAGAAAATGTCAGCAATCCTTAAACAATGAAACCCCTCTAAAATTTATATTTAAACTTTTCCCAATCTACATCCCTAATTATCTCAAAAAATGCATTACACAAATTAGTGTTCCTGGCATAACAACTTTTTTCGAAAATATACATAACTAAATAAAAAGAAGCGTCATTTTGCCTATTATACGTAGGAAACCATGATTCCTCGGTCCTCCATGTGCTTTCTATCGTATTGGTGTGAGCGCCTGTATTTGGGTGAACAAAATTTATAGAATGGTTTACTGTTAGATGATTAAACCCTTCCTTGTTCACCATATCGTGATTATATCCCTTCCAACAATCAGAAATTATTGTAGTCCCTGGCTTTATCCATTCTTTGATTAACCCAATTAATGTGTCTTGAATGCAGTCTTGTATCGCAACCGAAAACGCCTTTCCTGATTCGGACTCTACACCCCTCTAAACCCTCTGACTTTCAACATAATGCCCTCTATTATATTTCTCTTTGCCAAATTTAGATTTGGCGACTTCTTCATTTTTACCTGTCCCACCAATTTTGTTTGATGTCAATTCAGCATGATCTAATACTTGTTCATGAACAAATTGACGCCAGTCCCCTGGAGTCGCTGAAAAAACCACAAAATCATCTTCTATGTTGCATGACACTGTACCCTTAATTAACTCTCATGTTTGAAAAAAAAAAATTCACTTAAATTTAGTTTGCTACACAAGAAACAAGATCCAACCCTAATGGATTTCTCTGCCTTACACTTGTTACACCTCCAGATACTCCCATTAGATGATTTTTTGCTTTTAACTAACCTGCATGGAATGAAACACTTATTACAAGAAACCTGATCCTGAAGTGAACTGCAGTCTATCAAGAATCCCCTAAAAAGTTCATAATTTCTACTGAACTTTTTACTTAAAATATCTATTAGTTCTACCCTCCTTTTCCAAACTTTTTCGCTTATTAGAAAAACCCCACCTTAGATTTTCCCTCAAGATTCCCTGATACTTAGAAACTGTAACACTTACCGATGGCTTAGCCATTACCATGTGGGAAAAAACTTACTTCAAAGTGGCACAAGTTTTGCACGTCTTTAGCTTAATCAGCGTAAAAATGATGTTCGATAACACTGACCGAAAATGGCAATCAGCAATTGGTTAAATGTCATTCAATGGAATGTGGTATTGGTTGCCACATTCTATCATTTATTGCTAAATATGATGTAAAACTTAAGTGGGTGATACTAAAACCTAGCCTTACTGTTGTAATGTTATCATTTAACTCATTTTTATTTATTTTTGGATTTTTAAATTGAGCCTTGTAATCATTTACTCACAATTTCTCTTATTTTTCTTAATATTACGCATAAATGGTTTCTTGCATTTTGAAGTAAATATTTTACTGCAATTCTGTTTGAATTTTTTAAAAAATACTTGGTAAATTTCATTAAAAAGTTTACTTTTATGAAAGTTGTGGGTTTGAATCTTGATTCTACTATAAATACCAGCCATGTAGCAAGGCTGGCATCTTATACTTTTGAGTCGTCCTATTGATATGTCATAGAAATATCAGATGTTGTCTTCATCCCTATGTTATCTTTCACTTTAATTCTGTGGACCTTATTCCTTTTTATCTATTCTTTACACTCACTAACTTTTCTTTTGACTCAAGGCTATATGGAAAAAAATGGCTTCTATAATTGTACATTTATTTAATAGCAACACAGAAGTATGATTTAAAACGACAAAAATACATCTCTAATGATGTAAACACATGGGCTGAAGGATGAACTAAACTTGGGAATCTAAGCAGAGTGGTGTTTATGACATTTCACAAAAAATTCCATATGTTTTGGCAATTGTATCTCAAGTTATTTCTTGTATGTTCTTTGTTGTACTAATAGTTTATAATTTACAGTTAAATATCCCCACAAGAGCTATCCTTATTTAGGTAAATACAGGAGTAATGCTTGCAAGGTACCCTAGTGATATTTTCTCTCCCATGGGATTTACTGTATTTAACTAAACACAAATGACTCATTCCTGGCATATCTCAGTAATCATTCTATTTTTGACCCTTCCCCTCATCAAACAATTTTTATTTTCTGTCTAGAATACAATTTAAACAAATGTCTGGGTGTAGCTTAGCCAGACATAGTACTTGTACCATAAATCTGAACTATGACTATCTACAATGAAATTATTAATTGAAGAGTGTCTAATTTGTCAATGACAAAGAGAATCATACTTGAAGCTCTTTAATAAGTTTACTGTTATTTTGTAAAATATTCATTCATTTTGGATTGTTCATATATACATATGTTTGAATTTTCTATTTAATTACTCAAATGATCTTGTAATTTCTTTGGAGATTATCTTGAGAAATATTTTGTCTCGAAAATGCTTTTGTAATTTTGCTTCAGTTTCATGTGTTCCTAGATATATGTATTACTGTTGGAGAACTGTTGTTATATCTTTGTGTACTAAAGGCTGACCTTTTTTCAGTCAAAAATTACTAATGTGTAAGGTTTAACAAATATAAAAACCCATTCATATTTTAGGAAAACATACTTGAAACATTCTACAACATCAGCTGCTCCTAATGATCAAACTGCTGCAGATAAAGCATCCATTGCTGAAGGCGAACAATTGAAAAGTGAGGTATCATCTAGAGAAAAAGAGCTTCTTCAAGAAAAAGAAAAATTGTTAGAGGATGTTAAAAATTTAAATGTAAGTTATTGTTAAGAAAATAATACATTTTTTATTTGTCTTTTGAAATTCGTATAATTTGCTTCACTATGCATCTAAGATATGTGTATGTTGGGGGGGGAGTAATATGACCTTCCCCCTGTCTCCAGCAGCCAGTCAGTCTTTTTTATTCATTCCTTAACCCTTTGAGGATCGGCACACCGGGAATGAAGTGCACTTCCTGGACTGAACACTTGGAATCGGAGCATCACTACTGGCCTGAGCATTTAAAGCAGTTAAGCTTAATCTTGCAAAAAAATTCCTATAAAATTAGCATTTAATACAATGACTGAAATTTTACAAATAATACGTAAATATTATAATACTAGTTAATATGTATTAATGTAAATGCAATAATATTAATAGAAATTAATTAAATATGCAAAATACTAGAATTTAATTATGTACACGAAACAAATACTATACACACAAATAGAAAGTTGCAAATACAATACATTTGAATTTTTTTAAAAAAATATATATATATTAAGGATTAATAATCTGTATATAAAAATTTCCAATTTAAAAATTCTGCGTATGGTATAGTTCAAACAAGAAT
Organism: Nephila pilipes; assembly: GCA_019974015.1. Lineage (NCBI taxonomy): Eukaryota > Metazoa > Arthropoda > Arachnida > Araneae > Nephilidae > Nephila > Nephila pilipes. Next base: position 68,908 of record BMAW01055504.1, read on the forward strand.
GGGCACACAATCCTACGTCACATATTTTGCACTCATACGATGTTTTGTTTCGCTTTTCCTTGTTTTTAGTGCACACAATGCACCTCCTTCTACTTTTATTACCTTTCCAGTCAATGTATATTTTCGGGAAATGTCTTCCAGATAAACGGAATGGTTTAGTGCCTGGTGTTTTTGGACTAATTTTTAAGTTTCTTGTTTTAGCGAATTTTTCTATTATTTGATGAATAACTCTGGATTTGAATTCCAAAGCAGATATTTTTTCGCTTTTTATTTTAGAATATATTACATTTGCATTTGGAAGTGCCATATCTATCAATCCAAAAAACAGTTTTTTTTTACTTTTGCACAATTTTTCTAAATGCTAGATAATAATGAATGACAGAATCGCAAGTGTCAACACCTCCCATATTTTGATTGTACTTCAAATATGTTGTTTCCAGTCTTTGTCTTTTATACCTATTGGTATTATTAATATCACTATCTTCACTAATTTCAGAATCGCTTTCAGTCATAATTTTATATTGTTGTCATATCGCGGTAATCTCTTGGAATTACGAGTTGCCGATATATCATCCCACGCATCTGGCAATGGAATCAGGAATTTGCATTCAACAGTATTTTCCAGTTACGTCATACAAAGTTATTTTTCATGGATGCCGATTCTTAACTGTCGAGTTGACGGTGTCGAATGCAGATTCCGGAGATATATATAATGCAGATATACGAAGTGGTTTGGATTAATTGAGATCTTAGATGTTTGAATGAAACCTTGGCTGTGATTAATGAGACCATCACTATGATTCTGTAGCCTTCGGCTTAAAAAGTGATGTTATTTATTAGTTTTGTACATATCGTGTAAATAAAATTGGATTTTAAATATTAGAGTTTGTCTTATTCTGCTTGTGGCATTATTTATCAAAGGCCATCTCAGGTAGGCCAACATATATATTTCTCTGATAGGTTCAAAAATTCAAACAAAATGTTCCGTTTCCCAATTATGCTGACGCTACCCTGGAACCACCATATTAATCAGAGCTCTTTGCGTGGAAGCAGTTAATTTTTAATTTAAAAGCTGAAATGAGACTCAATTAAAAAGCATCAGATTGTATGTTTTGGTTGGAATGCAGTTTAGCGTAACCACCCTTGTCGACAGGAATTATTTGGCGATATTTTACCAATTGTGGCTACCCTGCTTTCTCTTCACTGCGGTGGCTTTAGGCATGGCAAACCTTTCAAATATGCCACATGATTTCGGATTTCAGGTCTCGAGCTTTTTTATATATATATATATACCTCTCTAACCATGTTTTTTTCACTGTTGTTGCTTTAGGTGGGGCTACCCTTTCGAATTTGTCATATGTGTTGGCCTTCCTCAGAGTAGGCCTTTGATAATTTAATTTAATATATAATGCCACATCAACAGAGAAAGACAAATTCTAATATTTTAAAATCTATATTTATTTTACACGATTATTTATTTACATTATTTACAATACTAATAATATCACTTTCTAAACCGAAAGCTCCAACATTATAACGATGGTCTCATCGATCATATTCAAAAAAGCATGAAGCCCCCAGTTTATTTGGCCATTCATAAACAGCTGTCATACAGCATCCAAAAAAGAGCTTCCTATAACAGCCAAAGACTCTTGCACCATCCATCAAGCATCCCAGAAGCATCAAGTCCAGTCAGTCAGTCAGCATCCCTTCAGCCATCACTCATTACAATAAGCTCTCCTTTATATCTTCCGGAATCTGCATTCGACACCGTCAACTCGACAGTTAAGAATCGCCATCCAATGAAAACTAACTTTGTATGACGTAATTGAAAAATTCCGATTCCATCGCCAGATGCGTTTTAAACCTAAACTTTGCATATTTTTGTTTTTTAACCAATCAGAGGGTATGATTTTTGGCATTTCCGTTGCTGAGCGTAGACTTCTCAGAGTTTCTAGAGCATTCTTTATTGTCCGTTACTTTGTTAAGAAACTTTTTCAGTTCTGTCATGTTTCACTGTTGCTGTCCTTGCGTGGTTTTCCTTTTTTCGTTGTTCACAGTTTTTATTTAATTTCTCCTGCTGGATTGAATTTGTGTTTCTACTTTTTTAACCTGCTCAACAATCACTAATTTTCCGTTTATTCTCCCAAGTACAGGTTCTTTTCAATGGGTGCGAGAATGATTTCGACAGAGGTGAGTGAATGTACTTTGCAATTTTTGTCTGATTTGCAAAAGGAAGGAAAGCATTCTTTACTTGTATGGTTTATGAAATTAGGTTTAATTTCGTTCACCTATGCGTGTCCTAAATGTGGTGATGATGTGAGTCAAAAAATTTCTTCTTTTCTGCTACGCAGATTTTAAGGTTCTTACAAAAACCCAAATTTGGCAATTTTTCAAATCTTGTCAAGTGGTTACGCTAAACTGCATTTTCACTTATGTTTTTATTATTGTATTTATTTTTTAGAGGTAGTGATAACTTTTCAATGAAATATTAAATTACTGTTAAAAAACTTGTTCACTTTTCTAACTTCATAGAGAGAGCTCATTACAAATAAACCAGTTGAAAGATGGCTGCTTTGTATGTATTATATGGTGTTAATTGAAATAACATTTTTTGTATTGTTTTAATATGTTGTTAAATTTCAAAATGTAATTGAGAAAAAACAGTAATGCCAGAAAAGGAAAATATTATTCTGAATATTAGCTATAAAAAAGTTTTATTTTTTGAAAAGAAACATTTTAGTTGGAAACCCTTTTTGCTGTTTTACTTCCAATATTGCTGATACAATTATTTTCTACATCAATTTGAAAAGCATTATGTACATTTGGTTTTCTTCTAATTTTTCATCACTTTCACATAATTAAAAACATTTTATTCGTCTTATTTTTCTCCATTTAAGAATTTTTTTTTCACTTTATTTATTACTCATTCATTCTTCCATGAATTATATTATAAGTGGTAGACTTATGTCTTTCCCCCTCAATATCTTCCTTTTTTTTCCTTTTATCTTTTGCCATTGTACTGAAAAAATTATTTTAAGTAGCTCTGCTGTGAATAAATATTTTTACTTAAGATTGGATTGGGTATTGAAAAATGTTCTTAAAATGCTGAGAGAATATTAAGATTTTTTTGGGGATTTTTCAGTATGTTTTTAAGTTGTCCATCTTGGGAAGTTTTCCTATATGCTTCTGAATGTGTTAGATCCACACATTCATTTTTTTTAAAGGAAGGATTTTTCATAACAAGAAATATCATTTTTATCTGAATTGTTTAATTCTGCTTAAGAATACTCAAAATTAGAACAACATCTGTTAACCCTCTCGGGTGTGGTGGAATATTCTTTTTAACACTCTAAAGTCTCTGCAAAATACCTACTCCTCTCCCAAACTTATCTTCCATTTGTAGTTTATGGTTTATTTTTATTATTTATTTTTTACTTATAGTTGATGATTGCACTATAATTACTCCTTTGATTCTATGAAAATTCCCAACAAGTGGTTTCTTCCCCTACTTCCCCTAATGTTTCCGAGATGAATTTAAAAATTAAAATTTGTCATGTACCCAAGCTACATGCTTGAAACTTAATATAAATGCTACTAATTATTCAGAACAAGATATATAAAATAATGTATTCACACTTCAAATCTAGATGATATAAAAAAATCATTCTGCAGCACACTCATTGGATTAGTCAGCAATAGAGAGTCACTCTTGAAATTCGATACCGAGACCAATATGGGACTCTCGCCTCATTGTAGTGAAAGGTAACTGTAACATGTCTTTCATCACATGTATGGGCAGATGTATTTTATATACAATAAAACTCAATTTTTACTGTATTGTGTTTGACCACTGATGGAGATCATGCACCCCAAAGCATTTCATTTTGTATGCAGTGTTCATTTGCATTCATGTTTTCGTTTTCTCGTGACTATTTCAGATTTTGTATAATAGGGTGTATAATTATTTAAGAAAAATTCTTATTTTATATAAAGTAGTTTTATAATCTAGTTTTTAACAGAATATTTGTAAATATATTTCTAAAATATATATTTAAAAAATGCCTTAATGGATGCTTGCGATTGAGATAGCACTTGCTTTTGTGTAAAGTCCTCCCTTCTGATGGCTCGAGATTACTGGTTGTGCGATTCTAAAGTGAATGATGTCTTTGTTTCAAAGTTGATGCCTGTTGAGAGATTTTCATGGGTTTTAGCAAACCTATATAATAATGACCATGAACTGGGAAATGAAAAAAAAAAAAATCAGTTTTAAATTACCATTCAGTGAACATGACTCAAATATTTAATTGATATTGAGTCAAAAAGAAAAAAAAAATTGAAAGCTAGGTTATTTTTTAATTTTATTATTGTTTTAGTTACAGAGGTATTTGAATTTTTCCTGAATTTAATTAGCTAGATGTCTGTTTATCTTGTTTGCATCTTCAGTTATTTGATTTGAAAATTTAAAATTTTCAAGGTTTTTTTTTTGTCTTGATTTTGTTTCATGTTTCAGAAATTATAATATATCTGGGCCTTACTAATATTATTAGTTTGAAATGTAAAATTAATTTTTAAGTATTTATGTAAATGTAAAATTAATTTATTACATGTAGACATGTCTTTTTATTATTATGTAGGTTTGTCCATACATTTTAAGGATAGCTAAAGTCTGATTGTATTACTGTCTGGAAATTTCTATTTCCCTGTTCTTTCTCTGAAGTATTGATGTACAATTTTTGGGAAAATATTGCTATAAAGGTGCTATTTTTAGAAATTGCATGAGTCAATATTATTTATTTTGACACAGTCTTGAAAAATATATTAATTTCAATACAAATTATATGTATTTGGCAGTTTCAAACTATGTATGGGTATACTTGTAAAATGCTAGGATGTGTTATCTCATTTCCTCTTTAGATTACTATGTCATTCCACCCGATTTTGTTAAAACTTTTTCTATGTTCAAGTAGATTATATTAATAGAATTCAAATTTTAGGTATTTTCAAAAGTATTTATTAACAAAGTATTTATTAATTTCAAAGTCATTTATAAATTTTGACATAAAAACATTTTAGTTTTACATGTACGTGCTTATGTTTGGATATTAATTTTTTAATGGTGTGGTGGGTGGGGAAATGAAATTTATATATCAAAACCAGTATATTGACATAAATATTGAAACAAAAAATATCATTAAAATAAAAATTTACTTTCATTTTAACTTTGTATATCAGATCTTTGAAAACATTTAAAGGTTATCATAGAATGGAATTAAATTGTAGTACTCTTGATAAGATTTGTAAATTGTTTTGACTTTTTTTTTCAGTTCGGTTTGTGTCACCGTTTAGTATTTTAAAGTGGTTTAAAATTTCTACAGGCTCATTTAATTACGGGTTTCAAGCTCATTTTGGAGATAATAAAAGCCCATTGTAGGTTTTTAAATAGTTCTGATTTAATTTCTGTGCAAAAATTTCAGTGACCAACAATTATTTTTAACATGGATTGTTAATATTAACGCTAACCAATTTATTGTTAGAGGGAATTACATAACTCCAGATCCAATAGTAAAATTAAGAGAGAGCTATATCACATACAATAACTTTATTGAACTACCTTATGTACACTATGCAAAATTTTTTATCTTATTTGTAACAAAGTTAACAGCCCCATCTATAAGTGTAAACATTCTTACCACATTGGTTATTCACAATACTCTGTGGTCGTAACATGAATTTTTGATCAAATGCTCATAAAAGTCCGAATTTGGGTCCCTCTTTCCCGTATATTTGTATATATAATCAGTGATATAAACAATTAAACTGTAAATTAGTGAAGAGAAATAGTCTAGAAAAGAATTAAAGTCTTTATATTGCTGTAAGCAGAAAATTAAATACATGAGAATTCATAATAAACATGCATCCAATGGTAAATTACTTAATTATAGTAGTATAAAATTTATTCTATTTAATATGTAATATTAAAACCAGTAAATTAAAAATGTTCGATTTCTATAATGGTCGTAATAGACATCAATGTCACCTAAACATATAAAGCAAAAATCAAGAGAAAAGTTTTTGGTATTTATATATTACTATGTATTTTATTGTCTCTTTTAATCATGATAATTATTTTTTAGTGTTTATTATGGTTAACTACAAAATTACGAACTCATAAAAGCCTTATAATGTTTTAAAAGATTATTTCTCTTAATTTAAAAGAAAGAACAATATCTGTATTGTTCTAATGGTTAAATTACACAAAAAGTCTTACTTTTATTAATTACGTATTACTTCATGCTTTTATTATTATTTGGCATTATATCTGAAAAGTAATTAGTTGTATAACATTTTTGATAGGACAAGTATAAAAGAGCCTTAGCTGATAATGAAAACATCAGGACAAGAATGCGTCGTGAAATTAGTGATGCTAAACAGTATGGTATTCAAGGTTTTGTCAAAGATCTTGTAGAAGTTGCTGATGTATTAGGAAAAGCCACTGAATCTATACCCAAAGAAGCTCTCGATTCGGGCAGCAGTCACCTGAAAAGTTTATTTGAAGGGCTACAGATGACAGAAGCGCAATTGGTTTCAGTATTCAAGCGACATGGAGTCACACAAATCAATCCAATTGGTGAGAAATTCAATCCAAACCTTCATGAAGCATTGTTTGAACAGATGGATGAGTCTAAAGAACCAGGGACTGTAGGAACTGTGACTAAAGTAGGCTATAGGTTACATGAACGTGTTGTGCGTCCTGCTATGGTTGGAGTTGTGAAGGCTAAATAAGAATTGTGTCTTTGAATACATGTATGTATATTTTTTGATAGAGAAGTGGACATCTTACTTCTTGTATATATTGCATCTTAAGTTTTAAATTAAAAAAATTGTAGCTTCAAGTTACTGTATATTTTTTGAAGTTATTTATTTAGAAAAATTAACACTGTTTAAATATTTATTATAATTAATAAACAAGCACAATTTTGTTAAAGATAAATAAATTATTTAATTAATAACACTTGTTATGTTTTAAGTTCAAATGAAAAGTCTAATACTGTAAAATTTTTTCTCTGGAATTATTTTGAGTTTTGACAAACTGTGTTGTAATTTATTTTGGAAAAAGTTTTTTGAAGGAAATGAAATGGTGTTTTTTTTTTTTTTTAAATTACCTGTTATATCTTTCAATATATGCTATTAATGTAGAATGTTAATGTGGGAAATAAAATACACTCCATAAGTTTTTATGTACAAATAAGCTGCAAATTGATTTAAAATATTTAGAGAAAGTTATAAAAATTATTGCAGCCGGAAGTTACTTTAATTTTTGAAAATAAAATTTAAATTCAGCCTACTTATATCTTCCAAAGTAAAATGTACAAAAAAAAAAAACTTTAATCAACCAGGAATAACTTCCAAGTACAGAAATCAAGAAAAAAAAAATTTAAGTGTTATTCTCAAGTTTGATTACATTTATAATAAAGAATGGAATGTGACTGTTATTTAAATGAAAACTTTACATCGGTACACACTTGCAAAAAAGATCTCAAATGCTCATCTGAAGGGGAAATTAAACATCAAATGAATTTTTATGTATTTCTATTTTAATTATTTTTTATTGATGTTAAATGTAAATAATATTCGATAGATTGTATCTAAATAATAGCTAAAGAATTGTATATTGTAAGGAATGATTTCAAAAGATTTTCTTCAGAATTATATAAATGTTTTGGAGGAAACAATCTCATTTACATCATTTTAATTGATTTGTAAGTCATATTCTATATGTAAAAATGTGTTTCTTTTAGTTAAATGTTAGCACACTGTTTGAAATTGCTTGCATACATACATTTTGTAATGGTAAATGAAATACACTTGTTTCAAATCTAGACACAGTATTTTGGAAAATGTAGAAACTCAAAATATCTGATCATGTTTAATTGATGGTTATTATGGCGAAGAATGTGGATTTTGTTATGCACTATAACTAAACTATAAATGTTACAGCACATTAGCTTCAGGCATAGAAATGCTTGAAGAATTCAATATTTAATATCAGAACCATTGCAATGACAAATTTTCTGTCTAAACCACTGTGCTGTAAGGTTCCTGAACTTCTTTAAATTTATCTTATTGTTAGGATGCCAAATTTCAAAAGTTTGAGAATCCCTGGTCTAAACTATATCCATATTTGGTTTATAGAAAAATAATGATACCATAATAAAAACAATATTCAGAATTATTAAGTTTAAAACTTTAATCAAAAATTTATGAAGTTTAATTCAAAAACATAGTTTTGTAGAATTTTTTGTTTTGTTTTTGTTTTGATAATTGGTCTATAAAAAGGCTGTACTGGAATGTTTCACAAGAAAGATACTGTAGTGAATGAGTGATAGTAATTTTTCATGGTGCAAGAGCCAGATGTGGCCATGTTGCACCAACAAGGTAAAACAAAAAGATACTGGTAAATAATGTGTTATGTAACATAAAGAGGTTGCTTATGAAGACAAAAAAGAAAGAAAAAAACTGTACAAATGTTAATGCTGAAGAATATCTTGATTGTGTTCCTTTTAAAAGGGAATAAGTTAAGATGAAAAAAACTTCTTTATTATAAAACTTTGCATACAATTCTTTAGAAAACTCGTATATTACAATACAGATATTATACATGCATCCATACGCGAGTATGGTTGATAAATGTGAAATGCAAAATTAACGCAAAATGAAAAATGCCAATAATTAACAAATGCATATTTGATGATATATATACATAGCACACCAAAATATATATATAAAAAGATATCCCTTGTAAAGTTTTTGGCTTTGGTCTTCTATGCCTGAGTTTACTTTTGCTGAAAGCTCTGTAATGTACATGGAGGTTTTGGTTCTTTTTTCACAAATACTTTTTTTTAATCATCAATTTTTACAAATGGAGCCTCCTTTGAAGAAGAGTGCACATGAAGATGCCCAGTAAAATCATGAATTGAGATGCACGAGACAAAACAGACATATTAACATCATTCACTGGAAAATAGAAAGTACATTATGTTGAAAAAGTTCAATTGGATTATGTGATGAAATTTTAAAAGAATAAATTCTGTAAAAACAGTATTTTTCATATATATTTATTAAAGAAAAAGCTTTTATTAACCAGGATTTAATAATTTGCTTTCTTGTTAGTATAAATTAATAAAATTGTCTATTCAAGATTAAGAAATTTAAGAATGATTTATAAGTTGCTCAGATTTGATATTAAACGTATCCCATTTCCCCAATTGCTCATTTACAAAACCCTAATTTTTATTTCAAAAGAGCATTGAAAACAATATTTTACAATTTATATTACCTCTGAAGTATTTTTATATTTGAAGAATAGCTTTAATTATTTCCTTTTTATACCAAACAAGTGGGTAATGGATTTAAAAAACTGAATAACTAAAATTTATATAATTTACTTGCAGTTTGGATTTTGCTGTTATTTATATGATTAATAGATAATTTGCAGAAGTTTAATTCTAACATTGTGTCATTTCAAATTGCCAAAATGCATTTTCTTTTTAAAGGGCAAACTGAATATTTTTAGATGTTTTTTTCATGCATTATCCATGTAAAATCACTTAACAGAATTACATTTCTCAATGTGATAGGAAAAAAAAGTAGATCTCTTGTATAAATTTCACTGAAATAAATAGAAAAACCCATGGAAAAAAATTTTGGAGGAAAGAAATTATTATACTTACAATTTCGACAAGGTTTATAATATGTTTCGATTAGTTTAAGACCTAGTCTAGTATCTTTGCGAACACTTCCCAGATTGATGAGATTGCTGAATTCAATTTGAAGTCTATGAGCATCAGGACCTAGAAAATGGATTAATAGTTTTATAATAGGTTTTGAAAATTACCCTACAACACCATATCAAGTGACTACGGTGCTTAGTTTTCAGTTGTATATATATTTTACTCCACACACACCTATTAAACATTTTTGGAAATTATTCTAGTTTGAATTATTTACGACAATAAAGATGAGAAATTTTTGTTGCAGCGATTCTATGTTTAAGCATTTGCCAAAGTATGGAGAGAAAATACTGGTAAATAAATCATTTATAAAATTAATTCAAAATTATAACATCTTGTCATTTTTCTGAGAATAAGATATGACTTTTGTCCTTTAATTCAAATGTGATATTTATTAATATTTTTAAAAATGTGATGGACAAATAAGTTTTAATGTATATAATGCTATAAGTGAAAATAATATAAGAAAGAAACTGAAGTAACTGGATTTAATGATGGGAGTTGCTAGATGTAATGATTGTGATAATGGGGTTAACTAAGTGTATGGATTTAGGCATTGATTCTGACAATGGAGTAACTGAATATAAGGATTTTAACAATGGAGTTATGAAGTATGGGGATTCTGACAGTGATCTTACTGAATATAGGAATTCTGACTGTTAAATCTTTGCTGGAATGTATACATCATATTTAATGACACATCATATTTAATTATTTGAGGATCATGTTAAATTTATTTTTAATTGATTTTCATATGTTTAATTTTTTCTGAAAGATGCAGACAATATTTAATGAAAATAAATAACATTTCATTAATTTTTCTCTTTGTAGAATAGCTGCAAAAATATTATTTTTTTAGAATATATTTTTAAAGAGTTGAATTAAATAATGCTGTACAGAAGAGTTTGTTAGTTCTTAGTGGTTTTAGTAATCAGCACCAACTATGAAGTTATTGAATATAGAGATTCTCTTTCTGATTATGATGTTATTAAATATAAGAATTCTGAAGATGGGAGTTCCTGAATTTTGGAACTCTGTTCATGAAGCTATTTAAGGGACTGACAAAGTTAATGGGTATAACAATTCTGATGATTCAATTATTGGTTTTAATTATTCGGACGAAGGAATTATTAAATTTAGTGATTTTGATCATATATTATGTACTGACCACATGCTTGTAAAAAAGTATCTTGGAGTATTAATGAAAGAAATGTTTTGAATGCAAAACATTTGAAGCCTCACATGTATATCTGATATTGAAGAATTTATTGAAAACGATTTTATTTCATTAGACAATCGGTTATTAAAGCTTTTTGGCAATGGGGGAGGGGACTGAAGTGAATTAAATGAAGAAATTCCTAAGTACAAAATAAGTTCAGATTTCGAATCAAAATTTCTCTAAATTAGAAGAAGATGTGATTAGTGTAATTTAAATTTTTGTTTTTTTCTATGTGGAATAAAGTGAGCATCATTTTGGTATGCAGTCTCCCTTCCTCCTTGATATCAATTTGGTGTATTTTTCACACTTGTGGTAGTGAATTTTTTTTCTTTTTCCAATTGCATTGTCTTATTAGAAATATTGCGATTTGGTAACAAGTTCATGAAAATGGTTCAAAAAATACATATGTTTAGGGATGGGATTGGGGTAACTTTTATGTTGTTAATTTTTTTCCCTTTGTCCAAGAAGTCTTATGACCATGAAATCCTTTGCATCATAAAATCGTTACCATAAACAAAACTTTCGATTAGACTGTCTTCGCCTTTGGTGCAGGTTCAGTGGAAATAATTCATAGTTTTCATTGTTGCTTGGTCTCTGGAATACAGTGATGAATCCAAGTCTCATGATGGTGACAACTTGATGCGGCAGCAATCAAATTTTGATTTGTTTGAAAATGGTTGCCTTAGTTTAGTTTTTATTAACGTTGCACTAGAAGCAACATGAGGGCCATTGGCGACGGACCTCGTAATTTTGAACCTCTGTCAAGTGCTGAGGATGTCACCTGAGCTGGCACCCCCTCTCCCAACTTAATGGCTGCCATAGCCAAAACCAACTTATAAATCAGTGTTAGTTGCTTTGTCCCTGTTAAACAGTCAGAAGCACACAATGGTAACATCAACTTGCTTGTACAAAGTTATATGTCTTCAAACACAGGTGTTTGATCAACCACTTCTGTATTTTAGTGGTAAAAATATTGTATATTGAAGATGTGCTGAAATGTTCACATCTAGTATAAACAGATGTGCCTACAACTCTACACAGGTTGAAAGCCTGGTTGATTATTTATTAATATCGCACTTAGAAGCAACACTGACGCTATTGGTAATGGATCTTGTAATTTTGAGCCTTGCTCTAGTGACGAAGACGACTCTTGAGTTGGTACCCCATCATCAAATTTCCACTCTGCAGCAAAGGAGGACTTGGGGCCTAGATGGATTTTGTTGTCATATCGCGAGCAAAATAAAGTGAACCAGATTGGTAATTGTTTTTTTGGATTACGTGTTGCGGATATGATGTCATTCCTCACATCTGGCAATGAGGAATTGGGAATTTGCATTCGACGTTACCTTCTGCTGAGTCACACGAAGTTTATTTTTCTGATTGGATACAGATTCTTAACTGTCAAGATGACTGTGTCGAATGCAGATTCCTGATGTATATAAAGGGATGAACGAAGTTACTATAGAGACTTTGCTGATACTGTAATGATGCTGATCAGAGTCATATTATGTTACTATTATTATTCCTGTTTTTCATAATTTGAAGTTAATATGCCTGTAATGTACGGCAAATTTGATCGTGTTGTTTTGCTGTCTTTTAAATGAAAATAAACCCGTTTTTAAACATCAGTGTGTGTCTCACTGTGCTTAAAGTAGCTTGTAGCATTAACTATTATCAAGGGCCAACTCAGGCCCATCAACAGATTTAATGTGTATCGGCTCCGCTACATGGAGTTTCTTTTGTGGCATCAGACTTGACAAAAACAATGCAGGTCACGAATTCGCGACCATGATAATTCAACTACCGTGGTTGAAAGACCCGTGATACTTGTTTGTAAAGGATGAGGAGCGTACCATAGAAATGGATGGTGAGTTGGACGCACTGCCCATCTAGGATCTCTCTCTGCGACTGTGTGTCCTGCACTACCAGCCAGTCCTTGGTGTCCAGTTGTTGACGCATATGCTCCATAAATCGTGATCTGCAAGATTAATAAATTATATTCATCACTATTTTTCTAAAATTCAGGCCATGCAATGATAAATATACGTGTTACACAACACACCTGAATTGAAGCAAAAGAAGAAAATTATTTGTTTAGAAAGTTAAAACAAGAAATATTCAAAAACATCTGGATTGGATCCTGTTTTAGTTCATGCCTTGTGACGGAAAACGAAAATTAGCCAAGAAGCGCGAGAAATGTATGGTAATGGCATCCCGTGTAATAATGTCCTACTAGACTAATGCAACCCTACGTTCAACACCGTATTGTTTCCCGTCTTCAAGGTGGGGGCTAACATGGGATTTTATTTTTGAATTTAAAATGTTAATTAGATCCATCTTTCAAGAAAAATGTACTTTTGTACCACGTATTTGCTTATTAAAAAGCTTACGAGCATGTGGTGTCTGACGATACTTGCATGCTGACCACTGAGAATATGAGCCGGCCTTCTTTGCGCTTATATGGACAAAGTGGTCAAGTGTGAAAAACCATATGAGGCAATGAATTCAACCTTTTACAATCCAACAGCCCCTCGAATATTCAGTTTCTGACGATCATCTCCTTCTTTTAACTGTCAGATCATCAGCTGACATTTTTGTATTGACTTTTAATTTTTTTAAATATTAATAATGTTGTCATATTGCGGTAATGCTTTGGAATTACGTGTTGCCGATATGACGTCATCCCACGCGTCTGGCAATGGAACCGGGAATTTGCATTTCGACGGTAATTTTCAGTTACGTCATATGAAGTTATTTTTCATTGGATGCCGATTCTTAGCTGTCGCGTTGACGGTGTCGAATGCAGATTCCGAAATATATATAAAGGAGATCTTATTGGAATGAGGGCTGCCTAGCTTGCTGCTTCTTGGATGTTTGGTTGTGATTGATGAGACCATCGCAGTGATTGTATTTGACCGTAATTATGATACTATAGCCTTTGGCTGATACTGTGATGATATTAATTAGTCCTGTAAACTGTACATTATGTAAATAAAATTAGATTTTAAAATATTAGAGTTTATCTTTCTCTGTTGATGTGGCATTTAAATTAAATTATCAAAGGCCTACTCTGAGGCAGGCCAACAAATAAATTGTGTTCATTTCTTGAAATGCCAATTTACTGATCTATTTACTGGCATATGAGCATCTAGAATTAGGACTACTAATTGGTCATAACTAAAAGCAATATACAAAATGCAATTTAAAAATTCCTTGTGCACAAGCTACGTCAAACACATAATAAACTGTATACATATATGGCATTTGGGAATTCTTTTTCAGAAATATCCACAAATAAATTCTAAAAGACAGTTTTAAATCTGTGACAATTTTTTTTTAACATTTTTATTATTAAATCTAGCAACTATATCATAGAAACTTATAAGAATTTAAGATAAATAATATTTTAAAGTAACATGTTCTAGAGCCTGAAAAAGGTGCACATTAAATTTCTTAAACATGTTATTTGAATATGGATGCACAGACTGCACTTTCATTGATTTGATTATATATAGCTTCGCATCATGTGTAATTTTGATGTACAGATCATTTGATAGATCCCATTTTAGCTCACTCCTTGGCGATGGAAAACAAAATGGCGCCAATATAGATACGTCACTTTGGCAACTCTTATAATAATGCACACCTATATTGCTTTATTATGGCATTTTAATACAATATAGGTTTGCAATAAGGAAACCGATATTGCATTATATATTATTTTCTAATATATCGATTTAACATTGGGAGAAAAAAAAATCCTTCAGCGTTATTTGGAGTCACTTTAGTTTTAGACGGCATCGGCAAAATAGGATTCTGCTTAGCTACATTCATTTTATTCCAAAATGTATTTGAATCTTTACAGCTAGAACTCATTGATTTTCAAAACGATAAGAAACAGTAAAATAATATGAAGTCACGAGTTAGCCTGGGGAATCTTAAGCAATGACTCCTTAACCTTGGCGACAAATGGGAGGCTCCAGAATGTGATGGAACCAAGGCGAAAAATCGGCTAGGGAAAAAGTTACCAACTTTTCGTGAATTTTTGGTGTGATGTCTCACCTGGACAGAAAGGTTTTTATTCGCTGAGAGTCTGCGTGTGGAATCAGTCTGTCTTTGCAATCTGTGTTGCAGTGAGTGAACGTAAAGTTTATTGGTGCAAGAGCCAGATATGGCTATGCTGCGCCAAACAAGATTAAACTGTGGTCTAGACGTGAAGTTGAAAAAAGGTAAAAATGGTTGACAAGAAAGAGGGTCGAAAATAGAGAAGGATTGCTAGGGTATACCGGGAGTGCGTCACCCGTGTTTACCAAAGACAGTAAACCCCATGGGAAAGAAAAAGATCACTAAGGTGCCTCGGGGAATCTGTGTTGCAGAGATCGATCGGAAAATCGACTGGAAGCTGTCGGCACTTCGAGCGAAATGTGCCGGGTGAATTTGCGGGCAAGCAGCGTGTATTTGCCAGGAAGTGCAGAGTATCACTTCACGGAGAGCGTAGGTAGTCAGTAGCGAGAATTAGTAAGCTGATGGAGCTGAACGTTGCTGTTATAACTGTAACTGTCCTTAAAAGTGTGTTTTGTTCTTGTATCTGTGTCACTTAATTCCGCAAGTGCTGTGTATCTGTTTGCTCTTTTATTGTCCAAGCTTCTGCTATCTGTGTGTTGTCATGGAGATTTTTCCAATCGATCTCCACAACAGAGACTCCAAAGATAGTCTGATTCCAATGACACTCTCGGCGTAATTATACTTCTCCTGCCAGACGTGACGTCACTCCGAAAAGTCCGCAACTTTCTTCCTGATCAATATTCTGCCTTCTTTCCAACACTTTTGGAAACCTTCCATTTGTCTCCCAAAGTCTCCAAGGTTAAGAAATCATTGCTTAAACTTCCCTTGGCTGATTCGTGACATCTCTGTAATTCCATATTTTCCTTTCAAAACAAGTGCCATCTCATGTTCGTAACAATATGTAAAATTATTTTGTTTAACATATTTTTGCAAATCTACTTCTTTGATCATTATTATCAACAAAATACGAAAATTAAAAATTATTTAGTTAACGAAAATTTAGGGAAAAAATTGCAGTAGAAACCCAAATTAAATATTTAAATAATTCAATGTTATGCCTTTAAATCTTATATATGCTTTTTTTTTCCTCTCGCAGTAAAGTGTAAAAAACTAAACAAAAATACATTAAATAATTTTCAGGCGTTATTCTGTTGACTTCCATTCGATTTCTTGAATGCAACATTAATCCTATGTAATTTCTACTACCGCCCTCAAATCTTTACTTATCTTGTTTGTGAATGCAAATAAGTGCATACGAAAGTGCAAAAAATTAACGAAGGTTTCTGGGGAATTGCATTTTCTCTCTCTAACTTTAAAAATATTCTAAAATATTTTCAAAAGTCAGGAAAACGTTAAAATTGGAGTAAAAATATTTTTAAAAATCAGAAGAAAAATGTTGCAGCGACTCTCTTCTACAACAACGTTAGAAGTTAAAAAGCCTTACTCAACCAGCCCGATGAGATTTCTTTTCGGCCTGATTGGTAGGACCGTCCACTTCGAACCCCTTGGTCCAGTGTTCGAAACAACGCTGCCGCATTAAGATCATTAACTCTCTCTCCCTCCTCGAGGTCGGAAAACTCCTCGCGGCCGTAATGTAATTTTGCAGAAACCTTTATTACTTTTTTGCTGTCGGATAGTATAGATTTAAGGCTCCTGTCTGCCAGCCATTTTGATTTTGTCTGCTTAATGTTAATCCTATGGAATTTCTACGTTTGCTCCCAACTCTTTACTATTTTATCTATTTGAATGCAATAAAGTGCGTCTGAAAGAGCATAAAATAATGAATGCTTTAGTGGAATTACTTTTTTCCTCCGATTTTTAAAAATGTTTAAGAATATTCTAAAAGACCAGAAAATTCTCAAGCGAATCATTAAAATAGGGGTAAAAATATTTTTAAATATAGGAAGGAAAAATAATTCCACAGAAGCTTCATTATTTATTTTTGCTCTTTATTCTATTCAAATCGATCTAATAGAAGGATATGAGAATTAAAGTCGAAATTCTATAGGATTAACATTACGTCCACGAAATCAAAATGGTGGATAAATGGGAGCCTTAAATCAACGAATCCAAGTGTGTGTGGTTTTTCCGTCTTAATAAATTAATTTATATTCTATTTAAGGGAGGCGTACAATTTTATATAATGAGTAAACTAAGTTTGTTAAATAGTAGAATATAAATTTTCAATAAAAATTTAGTCAAAATTGATGTTTAGTTCTCGTATCGAATTATCTCTACTTACACTGTAAATCCTGGATTCTTCTTCACCGTAACAAGGCGTACCAGATGAATATCTGGAAGAATATTTGCGCAGGACAATTTGTTGCGCTGTCCCTCTTTTTGGAATATCACAATCGAGCGTCCCATAACTGTGAGAAAGAAAGAAATTAGTGGAATGCTGGGAAAATGGTTTCAACATATTTTTTGAAAAGAGTAATATTCGAAGCGAATAACTTCGAGAGTACGAAACTTTTCCTGCTCAGTATTTCAATCATGCAAGCAAAGTATAAGCTATTAGTTGCTTAAATTTACTGTCGAATCCAATAAATTTCATAAAATTCAGCTATATTCCCAATGAATTCTTTCTTCGCTCATTGGCAAAATGCAAAATAGTTTTAATTACAGATATCTCAGTTTAATGGATTGAAAAATACAACTTTGTTGTTCAGTAAAATAATTTTAAAAATTACATGTTAGAGTTTAATATACTCGTACGGTATCTCTTGACAGTTTTTTGTTAACACAATTATCGTTTGCAGCTCTAGTGCCTTAACTGTTTTGAACTTTAGTTTTTATTAACTTCGCACTAGAAGCAACGCGAGGGCTATTGGTGACGGACCTCGTCATTTTGAGCCTCGGTCAAGTGACGAGGACAACACCTGAGCTGGTATCCCCTTCTAACTTCCACGCTACGCCAACGGGAGGGGCCCCGACAGATTTAACGTGCATCAGCTGCAAGGTGTGTCTTTAACTGCCAAGGATCGAGCCCGCGACTGAACGAAAACCGCCGGCTATGAATCCGAAACTATGCCCATTAGGCTACAGCAGCCACAATTCTCTTTGAAGAGAGTTTTTGCGTAATTTATCGCCTGCAAATTTACTTCTTTGGCTTGTTATTAAAAATCTGATAGAGAGAATTTTATGTCATTATTATTTATTTTAAATATTTCAAGTTGGAGTCGTTCAAAAGTAACTTCACAAGAGTAATTAAAATTCACAAGTTTTATTTCTTCTTATTATTATTAGTCATTTTTTAGTTAACTTGTTATTTAATGATTAAAAGAAGACCAGGAAGCGTAAAGAATATTTTATCGCTATTCGAAGTTGTGTCATCAATCTTGATTTACAAAAGTTAGTCTCTCAGTGGGACATTTTTCAAAAAAATTTGCACTATCGCGTCTAGCAGTAAATGTTTGGAATCGTAATTTTAATCATATAATATTTATACGTGTGATAAAAAAATTTTTCTTTGCCAAAAGATGCCTAATCTTCATGCATTAATATTTTGTTTTTTAATTCCTAATAAAAGAAAAATAAAAAAATTAACAATGGGGGCCCATAAGTTTTGTAATGCGCAAAAATAATTTAATTAGTAAGTTGAACATGTAATAGTTAAAATTAGTTTTGTCGAAAGATTTTTGTGCTCTACTGTAATTTGAAAGGATCAGAGAGTGAATCTTGACTAAACTTAAAATTAATACCATACTAAATGTAACCCGAGAACCACTGACGACAGATATTATAATTATTCTGAGACACAGTTGAGTATCGAGCACTCTTCAGATCCGCGCCAATATCAGAACTACGAGGCATTAAAAAATATACCTTCTTCACAAAGAAGGAACGGAAAACATTTCTTCACAAAGAAAAAATTTCCGACATCAATATTCCCTATCCTATACACACCATTGCAATTAATTTCACTGCAGATTTCTATCTGGTGTAAAATGTGTTCCATATTTCATCTCCTATGCTGCAAAGACTAAATGTATAACACACGCTAACTTCAAAAGAGAACTATAGATGGCGCTACTGGATGGAAGACATTGTGGCAAGGGCGCGAACTTGCCACCAGGGTTTTTTCATCGGAGAGGACTTGAATTTCGAGGAGTTACGAGTCTCCCCTGTAGCTGTCCAATCCGAGACTAGGCTTAAGTTAACTTGTTGAAAATTTTTCCCTCTATATGTTAATTTTAATTGTTTTATACCGTTTTTGTAACTATGTTATTTTATGTCATTAAATATATATTAATTTACCCCGATATGCTGTTGATTTCTTTCTTTCTTTTTTTTTTTTTAATTTTTATTTTAACCCAGTTATGACATAATAATTGGTTACAAATAGATTTTTAACTTTGTATATTAAAAAGAGAAAAAAAAAAAAAAACGTATATTCATCGAACATTTCTAAATTTTGAAGGTGCAGTATAAGAAGAGGAAACATAAGAGGGTGGATTTCAAAACACAACCTCATTTTGAAGACAGATGGCATTCCTGCGGCAAGTTTACGTGACTATCGTGTATTGCTGTCTGTTAAACTGCACCAAAGCAAATTTGGTACAGATTCTTAGATTTATTTTAATTTGGAAGCCAATTGCTGCCAAATCAAGATCTAATTTCAACTGCTTCCGTTAGACACCACCTATGCGACCTGGATTCATCATTGCACACCCAAATCGATCTGAAAAGTTATGGTATACATTATACGAAGTATTTAGAAAAAGGATCATTGGACTATACCCCATTTTCATTTCCTACCACGGGCACGTTTTTGTTACAACGTTATAAATTTATATATAATGGGTACAATCGATTGTTTATTAAAGTCACATTAGAAGAGACTTTGATTTCATCATTTTTCTAATTCATTGATTAATTGTTTTATTAGTAGCAATACGAGCGCTTTTGGCGACGTATCTCGTAATTTTGTACTTGAATCAAGTGACGATGATGATACCTGAGTTGGCACCCTCCTCTTCAAAATACTATCGGGAGGAGTTGGAATCTCGACAGATTTAACGTGGATCAGTCCCACTGCAAGGCCTAATGCCACCAGAACTTCAAAGCAACACGAGGACTATTGGTGACAGACCTCGAAGTTTAATCAAAGTGACGAGGGCTACACTTGAGAGGCCCTTCATTCACTTCTAATTTCCAATCAATGCCCTCCAGAAAACTTTTAAATCTCTACAGAACGTGCAACAGCGCAGTACACGATGGGTCTTCATTGGCACCAAGACTCGAAACCACGACTTGATTGAAGCAACACCGGCCATAAACTCGCGACAGTGGTTACACGATTACCGCAGCAGCCACACAAATTGTAACATTTCTCTGTACAGAAATTTGTTCCAAATTCAGCCTCGACTCTTTGACATCAGGCGAAAAAAGCCTTAACGAACTGAATCCCGCTATCCAACAGTCTATGATAGAAGGAGTTCGGAGTCCGCTGCGCATGGATCGAATCAATTGTTATATCAATCTGGCTATGAATCTTACGGATCCTTTATCTTAATCCTTTTTATGGACCTCTTTCCTGACGAAAATAACTGCACATCTATAAAATAATTTAAGGTAGGAAGGCAAGTTTATCGAAAAAGAGAATACAATAGAAAATATGATACATCACTAAATGCGTGCTTCTGTCTTAACTTCCTCAGACCCAAGGTCAACTTTGAGCCATAAATTTTAGAATAATTTGTATCCATCGGTTTTAAATACATGAAAAAAATGTTAAAAAAATTATTTTATTTTTTATCTTTGAGAAATTAAGTGTCTCCTGGAGGAGAGACAAAAAGACATCATAATGTTAATTTAAAATATTTCTTTAATCTTAATTTAATGAGTAATTCATAATAATTAGCATAATGAGCTTAGTGTGAAATTTGAATCACAAAATATTCCTGTCCGAATTGTTTGCAGAAGAGTCCTAATTTCCAAAAATTATCATTCGTTTTTTTTTTTTTTTTCTTTCTCTTTATCTTATACTGTTAAATAATTTCTCAATTTTAAGCTGTTTCTCATAGAAAACTCGTGATTTTCAAGAAATGTTATCTGCGAGTACGGGGGTTATAGTCTTTTTTTCTGCCCAATACATTCAAATACTGGGAAATTTTTAAATTTGACATAATTACAGTGATAAGCCGCGGTAGCCTAGTTGTCAAGGTCGTGGACTCGCGGTCGGCGATTTTCGTTCAGTCGCGGGTTCGATCCTTGACCTCCAAAGACCCGCCGTGTAGCCGGGGCTGATGCACGTTAAATCTGTTCGGGGCCCAAAGTCTTCCCTTTGACGTGGTGTGGATGTTAGGAGAGGGGGGTGCCAGTTCAGGTGTCGTCCTCGTCACTTGACCGTGGTTCAAAATTACGAGGTCCGTCCCCAATAGCCCTCGTGTTGCTTCTAGTGCGACGTTAATAAAAACTAAACTAAATTACAGTGATCACTATGTTTCATTTCATTTTCTGACAGCTACAGATTCTTTCTTGTATCTCTTAACTATCTACATTTGGAGAATTCAGTTAGCAATCAAAGAATATCATTCCGAGCTGAAATATTTGCCATAATTATATTTTCAAATCGAGTGATTTTGATAGCCATTGACCCAATGTCTCCTACAGGCGACATTGAAATAATAGCGTTCTAAATTAGAAGTGGGAAGATTTGAGTAAGAAATTAATAATGTTATACATAATACAGCAAGTTTAAGGAATTCAACAGTGTGTTTAGTAATTTTTTAATACACAAATAATAGAAAATATAAACACTTAGAGATGCGCAAGTGAATAATTTTCTTTCTCATGGAAAACACCATTTTCATTTTACTATAAATAAGATACGAATGCAATATGTTCACTAAAAAAATTTTTTTTTTCAGAAATACCATCTTTTAACAAGAAAATTAACTAATTCTGGGTACCAACGATGCCTTTTGTTTAACTTAGCGGTATTTTTTTGAAAGTGTGGTTTAGTGTCTCCTACAGACGACGCTAGGCCTGAGGAGGTTAAGACAGAAAGTTTTAAATAAAAATTTATTTCTTTTCGTCATATCATTGTCAAGAATTTGGCGGCTTACCTTTAATTACAAGATCGCACTGTATTATGGTACATTCGTGATGACTAATACAGATCTAACACGATTTTAATTTATTGAAAAATACTCGTAAAATAGGAAGGAAATACGGAATTTAATTAGTTCTTAAATAATAGGAAAACGAGTACTTTCGTTACGTTCAATAACTTCTCAGAGAATTTCCTGTTTAAAAGTTTCTACTGAACCACACATTAAAAGGATGACAACTGTTGCTAGTATTTCACTCTCCTAAACTTCCGCTTCACGCTATGTTTGCTTGCAATTCAAAGTACTCACCCGAATAGTTACCGACCAGAGGCAAGTTTACATCCGTGAAGACTCTCCTGCCGGTTCCGATTTCCATGGGCCCTAGCCTTCCGGAGAGGTCTCCCATCTCGCACCTGTATGGGTTGTCGATATTGCACTCGGACTTGTACAGGTCCTGCGAAAAATTCGCGGTAATTATTCATAAAGAATGACATGGAACAATATTCTCGAGTGAATGGCAGTTAGGGCATATAGAGCAAAAACAAAATCCAGCTAAGCTGTGTTAAAAAACATTTGTACTTTAAAAATATAAAATATTTTTAAGACACATTAAGATATGATGGAAAATAAAATACAGTGTAGTAAGTCCGGGTTAAAATCTTAAATATATCGAAAAACCAGTTTGATATAAGAATGCTAGCAAACTTTTCAAAGGGAGTTTCCCTCACTGAGTCAGACTAGTTTAAAACACAGATGATTTAAAAAAGATTGAGTGATGATTATGTAACCCTGGGCAATCAATTAAAATATGATGAACATGGTATGGGACATTCTAGAGTATTCTCGCCAAACAAAAGAAGTTTGTGTGTAAGAAGGCGAGTCTATTCGACATTCGCTCTTCGCATTGGAACATCATATCATCGCTAGTTATTGACTTCACCCGAATATAGTTTGCTGTGGGTCAGCAGAATCAAAGTTCCTTCCAAGACATTTTATTGATTTATAAAATGGAATTTTTAATGTCTTGTTGCGGGATTGCTAACCGTAAAGGATTCATAACCAATATTTGCGAGCGCCATCTCTTGGATTTTCCAAATACTCATTGAACGACTTTCGCAGATTTTTCTATTTAAATTTAGAAATAATCCTTTTGGTTTTTCATTTGGCCAACATTAATTTTACAAGTTAGTTAGAATGTTTTAAGCATTTGAAGTATTCTATTTCGAACAGGCAACCATGATATTCCATTGAAAGTTAAAGCAGTCGAAGTAATGGCTAATATTCGTACTTACATCGTCCGATTTCACAATGTATGGGTTCCATCTGAATCCTGCCGAGATGCATCTCGAAGATTCCACCTTTTCCACCGCATCGTGAGCGACTTGGTTGACGTAGACGGCCCACTCGTGTCCTTTGGTCTGAAATACGAGGCACTGGGGTTAGTCACTGGATTAATTCTTATTTTTAAAGTTTCTCTAAGAATTTGAAACAATGTTTGTCACGAAATACACTCGGGTATCTTGGAAAAAGTTAGAGCATAAGTTCCAAACTTTCTTAGCTACCAACACTAGTGTAACTAAGAGAAGCATGGAGGGGGGGGGGACATCTGTCCCCGGATCAGTGGCTTATTCAGAAAATTTTTTTGGGGGGTACATCGTCATCGCCATGACAGAAGCAATTTTTTTAGTTAGAACTACTTGATAAATAGTAAATTATACCTTATGTAAATCTTGTTTCTCCTATTTAAAACTGTTCAAGTATTGATGTAATTTTATCGAATTATAAAAATTTAAAAAGTAAGGATAATTTAAGGAAAATAATTAAGATACTACGAGAATAAAATTTGCATTTTTTGGAGGTGCTGCTGCTCGGAACAGGATACTCTTTCTGAAGATACCACGTGACTTCCGCCAGAGGACGCTGTTGATTGGAATGAGCAACGAAAAAATAAAACGAAATTGAATCAGAGAACGCCTTTTGCTCTCATGTGTAACCTGTGCTGTATCTTGTAGTGTGATGTGTTACTTAATATTGTATTTAAATTGATGTTAATAATACATTATTTTATTTACAAAGGAGTTGAGAACTCTATTTGTGTGGATGATTAATCGAACAATTTTGATGCAGCTGAAACGATATTTAATGCTCCAGGCTCCCCGGTACGGCAGAAAAGGTACGTCAATATTTTTATATTCTTAATGAATAATTGCATAGCAATTCCGAATTAAAGCGAGAAATAAATTAGTTTCTTGACAGAGCATTTTTTTTTTAACGACGCACCCTCCCTTCATCCATAAATACTGAGCCAGTGAGTGAAAGTAAAGTTTATTGTCGCGTGAGCCAGATGTGGCTATGCTGCGCCAAACAAGATTTAACTGTGGTCTAGACGTGAAAAAATTGGAGAAAAGACAAAAATTGATTGACAAAAGGAGGGTCGAAAACAGAGAAGGATCACTAGGGTAACCCCGGAGAACGTAACCCGTGTTTACCAAAGACAGTAAACCCCATAGGAAAGAAAAAGATACAAGGATGCCTCGGGATCATGATGCCCGTACTTACCTGAAGAAGGCATGTCCCCGAGGTCCCCCGATATAATCCCCTGGGGCAGGGTGCCCCGGCTATACCCCCAGACGATGGGTACCCAGTTTAGTCGCCTCTTACAAATCACAGATTTCTAAGAGGGTTTTTTTTTTTTTTTTTTTTTGTCTGCCAAGACAGAAAAATCTGCTTCGATTTCCTTCCTATGCGTAAAATCATTCAAAAACTAGCAGGAGGAGACAATTTTGTATCATTTCCTTTTATTAGGAAAATTGAAAGTGTCTACAAATATTTCTGCTAAGATTAGGGATCTTCTGTACAGTTGGGTGGTCGAGGTCACAAGATTTCAGGACTGAACGGTAATTGAGCCTAAATTTCTACCTGCCTAATCAATTTGCCTAATCACGTTTCATTTGGGTTGGGAAGAAATTGTTATTTTTAGTAATCAATCTCAATTAAAGTCCCCAGGGTTAGTGAAGAGAAAACCGCGAATAGCTCAACATCACAAAGTTAACTTATGAATGAAATAATTTTGAAAGATATTTGAGTTAGTTATTCAAAGAGTTTAATAAAGTGATGCGATGTAGAAATGTTAAGCATAACTATAGGTTGAGACATGCGTTCAAGGAATTTTATTATTAATCGTGGTTTTCAATGAATTCGTACAAATATGGCCTATAAGTAGCTGTTTGTTCTTAACGCTCCCTAAATTTGAATGGATCAGCAATAATAACCAGCTGGCCAAGCGGAGAAGCTAACTAGTAAACATAGTGTTCCGCTCCGAGAATTATGTAAATTTGTATTGTTAGGTTAACCCTTAGTTGTTTGTCCTCAAATTGTAATGTCCTTAATTGTAATATCTAAATATACGTAATTAAATCTTATGGATTTATTTTTTTTATTTAGATAATTTTCAATTGTAGAATCTCTGTTAACCTTAACCAAATATGGCACCCATGGTTATAAAATTTAATTTTACCAGTTGTTTGACGTGCTATCGCGGCAATTGCGCGATGACTTTCCGTCTCTTTTTATAACCCACCCATAAGACATTCAATGTTAAAATACTTACGATGTTCCTGTTGTGCATTCCTGGATAACGTAGGTCCACTTCCATCCACGTGTCGCCTCTCCCGCCATCAGCATACTCCAGTTGACTCTGCAAATCAAACGCATTTCACCGATAATAGATTTTTATATACTCTTGCACGAAATACGATTATTCAAATTTTATTTACAGCCAAATCTTTGCTGTAGAATACAGATTAAAAATTAAAGAAACATTTCACATCTCAGTTTTAGAATGAGGAATTTCTTAAAATCGAACATCGACTCAAACGCTTTGTATGATTTACTGAGAAAAAATTGTAATTTTTCAGAGGTCCGAATGTACACAATCTTAATTAACAACAAAAGATTAGTTCAGATGTTCCTATTTAAGTAGAGAGAAGAGGAAAATCGCTCATACATTGAAAAATAATAACATAACGAAAAATATACGAAAACGTGCGTTTGTTTATAAGAATGTTAAATTCAAATATAAATTATATGCATAAATATATACAGTCATAATAACAGCTATATATCGGTTAACATACTAAATCATTATGTGTACTAATACTGGGATCTTCGAACTGTGTCGATTCATAGAATCCTTAGAACTGTAGAAAAGCTCTCCTTTTTACTTATTCAATAATAAGCTTTTTTGTCTTCCACTACTGATTGTAGAAACACACTTTTCCTTTTCTTATTAATAAACTTTTCATAATAACATTTTTTTAATGTTGTCTACTTTTAATTTAACATTCTTTCCCCCTTAACTTTTCATATTCTTCTCAACTTAACTTTTTCTTTCATTTAACTTATACCTTTACTTTTGTCTTTAACCCTCAGACTGAACAGACTTTCAACTTTTTAACTAATAACAACAGATACTTTTATTTCTTTGAATCCTTTCGCGTTACTTTGATAAAGAGCACAGACTACTTTTAGCGCACCGAATTACTTTGCAATTCTTACTATCGAGTGTCAACTCGTTCGCTTACGCATCGACATTGAGGAGGAACTGTGAGTGACATCTTACAAGGCGTTTTCTACAGGCGAGCGCTTATCTCTGGAGATAACAGAACTATAAGGTTGCTTTGGGGAACCTCCTCCCACCCTTAGAAAAATATTACTTAAAATAATATTCAAAGTAATTCAGTAAGTTACAGGTACTTTATATAAAAGTGACTGTGGTGGTGTAGTGGTTAGCATGTCTACGTCATCTCCTCGACTAAAACAAGAAACGAAGAAATTTAAGATCATTTTTCTATTTGTATTTGATCCTTGTTTTTAATGCTAAGAGAAGACATTTTTATGAATTGAGCAGCGAAATAATTTTTAGAAGAATGACTGAATGAAACAAAACGTTGTTATTGCGAGGATGGATCAAATACAAGCAAGATTTTTTTAAAAGATATTTTCCAAAACTAAACTTCCCAGAATAACGCCAATGATATTTTTCTGAATATCTTCCTTAAAAATTTACGCATTCTTCTCAACGTATCGGGAGCTTCTTTTATCCCAGAAAAAAAAAATTGACTCTTACGGAGTCGATGGCAAGCAAATTCTTCTATTTTTATTAGAAAATCTTTCGGGGATGCTGCAGTATCCGCCCAGATTGGCGTCATACTGTCTTTTTTGGTGAGGAGGCTTTTCATGCCAAATCTTGTGAAAACGGATGCTATATTAAGCCTAAGTGCCCAACATATTAAGTAGATGATTAAAAAAAAAACGAACTTTGGCGTTCGGGATACTGCATCTTGACAAACTTTCTTCTCCTCTAGCTTCTTTGAGGGGTTTTAGCAAACGGTAATTTATTGATGCTAGATCAGGGCTATAAAGAGGACATTTGAGGGCTGTACAGTGGTATTTCTTAAATTTTCCTGCAATACAACAGTTGGGGGAGGTCTTGCATTATCCTGAAGAACATTTAGAATTACAACGGAAAGTCTTTTGGACCGACACACTGCTTTACCTCCTTCAAAAGCTTACGGCAGTGTAAGGAATTAATTGTATATAGATCACGAAGAAAATCGGTGTACACAATACCCTGCGATTCCTATAATAACCGTAGAGAGAACTTTCCAAGCAGATAATTGAGTTTAGCTTTTAGTTGAACAGTTTCACTTTTTGAATGTGTGACGTATTTCCTTCATTATTTAACTCAGCTATCTCAAAGTTTAATAAAATAGTCAATAAGTTCAAAACTGCAATTGAAGATTCGTGAAGAAAGAACATTTTGCAATTTTTCAAAAAATATTAAAGTTCGATCTCTTTTTAGAATCCCTCATAACTCTATTAATTCTATTTTATGTTCAAATAATAAAGCTTTAACTTACGAAATCATTCATTCCGATTCAAGTATTTCTCGATTTTGCGTGTCCGACTCCTATTATTCTGATTAAGAGTCACTTTCAACTACTTATCAATTTAAACCATTAATTACGATTATTTACTCCAATCTACAACATCTATCACAGTCTGCAGTTATCCTCTATCTCCCTTCTCTTACCTTCCTATTCTATTTCGCTTATAACACATCAATCAATAACTCCCGAGACTAACATTGAAAACAACATTTTTTTTGCAATTTTTTTTTTATTCATCAACATAACACCTTTTGTTAATCACCTTTTAGGGTGATACAATCGTTCCAACGCTTTTCCAAATCTTTTTTTTTTTTTTTTTTTTTTTCCCCCCAAATTTTTTTTTTTTTTTTTTTTCGCAAGAAATCTTTTTTTTGTTGCGAGTAAATAGCGATAAACAGCTTTCTGAATCATCGACTCGTTGCTGTTTTTGTTCCATCGAAAGCAATCGCGGCACCCACTTGGAAAAAACCTTTTTCACTTCACTTCAAAAAAACCTTTTTCAGTAAATACACTTCCATATGATATCTGTGTCATCTCAGCAATCTCACGGAGCTTCACTTTACGATCTTTCATTATAATTTTTGTCACTTCACTCACATTTTCCGGTGTAACGGCTTCCACAGGTCTACCCGAGCGTTCCGCGTCATTTGTGTCGGTACGACCACATTTAAACTCGGCAAACCACCGACAAATCGTTGCTTTTGATGGACAAGAGTCCGGGTAACATTTTTCAATCCATTGTTTATCAGGAAATCTCGAATCTGTCCATTTCCTCCTACGCTTGAAAGCCTTCAGTACAGCTTGCACTGTCATGGAGAAGGGTGAACCACATCCTTGAGACAGCTACAGTCGAATGCTCACATTTTGCCAGAACTGTGCGCAGACTCCATGAAACGGTCTTCTGGTCTCTCTGACTTCGTCTCGCAATGATTACACTTAACTTGTTTTAATTTATAAATTATGCAGCTATACGATTAAGTAAATTTCAATAACAATTACGATTAGGGATATTTCCTTCTAAAATACACACAAGATGATGAGTATTTCTTTCTCGTAAACTATTTACCTTTTTATGAGGAAATCACATTATATATGAATTGTTTTTAATGATAAATAAAAACGAGTCTTGGAAAGTCAACATGACGAATACTGGCGACAGACCTCGCAATTTGTAATCTCGGTCAAGTGACGAGGACTACACCCTA
>BMAW01055506.1:0-13673 GCA_019974015.1 Nephila pilipes
TTTTTTTTTTTGAAAAATAATGAAAAATCAACTTAAACATTAAAAATAACTCTAAAAAAACATGTATGTCGAGATAGGAAATAAATGACACGTACTAAGAAGATGTAACGACCAGAATCAGGTAAAACAATGGCAATTTTAGATTGACATTTATACACTACTAAAATAAAATATGGTGTTAACTCGCCAACTTCATCGTTTTGTATTAACATTAAATTCAATATTTTCTTTCGCGGAGATCATTTACCTTAAGATCTTGGTTTTCTTTGTCTTCCACAATATTCGAAGCGGTTTTAATTTTTTCACAACATAATTCGATCGAGCGGTAAGCAGTTCCGCCATCCCTCATCCATGAGACTGTCTAGAGCGTATGGTGTTTAACCTTGAAATGGGAACTTCCTGCGTCCGAAAAGTTAGCTCTCAATCGATATGACGTCATGGCCGCCTTGGTATTCGTTATTCAAAAATATATTAAAGTTTTTTCACTGTTGATGAAGGTGCAGAACACAGCTGATTGAATCTGTATGAACCTGAAACTAAGTCATAGATTACAAAGCACAATTTCTAGTAATTAAGAATGGAATTAGAAGTCGAAAATATATTATACAGGTGTTGAAAGAGCAAGGCTTCCTGAATGTAATTTTATTAGATGTTTATAAGAAAACTCAAGATTCAACTATTAAAACTCAAACAATGTATTTCTAAAAAAAATCATTTTTGATAACATTTGTTTAACATTTTTTCCAAATATTTTAATATTGCAAAAATTTCTATTATTTTTTACAATATTGGAACAGTGTTTCAAATCTAAAATGTTCAAATTTCTATTCTTGGTTTGAAAGGCGTTATTCATTCATAATTTGCATATCATTTTCTAATTCTTATTTATAGAAATAAAAAACCGAATCTAGATTTTAAGAAAATAATTAAAAACCAGAAGTCAAGAAGAGAATTATGAAACACACAAAAAAAAAAAAAAAACCCTGGGAAAAAGATTTCAAAATTGTATATTGATTGCAGTAAAACAACTTTGAAAATACATGACCTTGACCTAGTATAAAATGCAGAGAAAAAACAGCTTAACATTTTAAAGGCCTTATAATAATCTGACACACTTTTAAAGAACATGTAAATTACTCGCTAAATAATGTAATTAGATCTATGGAGTATTTTGAAAAATTATATAATTAAAGAAAGGTACTAAGTTTTCGTCAATATTCAGGTCATTTTTATGTCTCCTTTTAGAGTAGTAAATATTGCTTTCATACATCACTAATGCTAAAGGTAGAAAATAATAATTTTTATAACATTCGAATATTTCAAAAAATTTGACAGTTTTACAAGAGATTCTCAATTACAAGACATTAAAAAAAAGAGGAAAGAAAACGAGAAGTTATCATATGAATCATAAAACTTGATGGAGGACGTAGAAACGCAAGATTTTCGAAAATGATTCATCTGATTTCATATATTCCAAAATAAAAGACACAAAATGAAAAGTAATCCACGCATACAATGGGAAAATGTGGCAGTTTTATACAGTGGTTAATAAATGACCTTCGTGTGTTCTTCGTAAAGCTATTTCACGAAAGCTGTAAATGAAGCGTTCACGGTCTGCCTTGGTATGATCGGTCGCAGTGGATCCGATGTGAAAGATAAAGTGTATCTGCCTACAAATTTATGTGAACTCAAACAAACAGACTTCTACTGCTGTGAAGTCAATTGCCACTGACACTTTACAACGTGTTGGGCAGGAATTTACTTATCGATTTGTCATTGTACGTGCAACCAAAGGAAGTTTTATCGAACGCTTCTATAACAAACTTCTATATTTTCTCTTTGTATTCACGTAATACTTTGTCATGCTGTGTTATTTATTTATGAAAATATAGCATTTTGAATAATCCTGTAGAACAAAATCATTAAAGTGGTAGATTATTTTAAAACCCTAAATTAAAAAAAAAAAAATGTTTTCAATTCACGTCGGCAAACAAAATGAGACTAAAATGAGCATCAAAAATTATTATCTGAATGAATTTTCAAAGCTACAGAATAACTTAAAACCTAGCTCGGTTTAATATTAGATTTGCTACCAAGTTACAATGTTCGATTCGATGGGTATTAGATGGAAATTCATAATTACGTCATGTTTCCTGTTATCAGGAAATGTTCTTTGGGAAAGATAAAAGGTGAGAATGGATAACTCGGATGAAATGATAGTTTGTTGATTGTTTTTTTTAACGTCGCAATAGAAACAACACACAAGAAATGTAGACGACGGACCTCATAATTTTTAACTAGATCAAACTCGGATGAAACGAAACACTTTGCAGGGAGCAAAAAAAAACATCGTTAAAATTTGATAGAATACTCGTATGATTGAAATAATTCAAAAAGCACAAATTGTTTCATATAATTACGCAATCATAAAACGCATTTCTTAGCATACAACTGCTGCTTCATTAGAATTGACTGTAGATAATGGGAGAGATAACAGCTGTCTCAAAGAAAATATCAACAGAAATATGTAAAGCTAACGGATGTTTAAAAAGGAAAAGCTGCATATGTTAATCAAACACCTGATAGTTGTTAATGGCTAAGTCGATATACATGCGAGAAGAAAAGTATGTTCTTTTTTTTTTTAACATATTAGATGCGCTTCTAAAGAACTCGCGTTAAAATGCATATGTGAAAACAAAATGCATAGAACATTGAACAAGTGAATTGTTACATATGTAATGAATGAAAGTGAATTAAACTACTTTTCATTTGAAAAAAAAAAATTAATAAAAACATTACAATTTCCAGAACACAAAAGTTGGCAAAAGAATCTAAACTAAAATAGGATTTTTTACATGCTATTTTTTCTGACAATATATGAGCATCTTTGGGTAAGACGTATATATCTATATGCGAGATGTGACTTTTAAATAACGAGACTGGCGCTGTGAAACATTTTATTTTGATTTCATACCTATTTCCTTATTATCACCTTCAATATACACCTCTCCTCTATCCCTACAACGCTCTATGCGAGCCTTCCATTGTTCTAAACAGTGCTGGAAGTCTTCTGTCAGCTCCTTCAGGACACGTGCTGCTTTCTCTTTCACAGCTTCAAAGGACTCAAATCTTATTCCTTTTAATGCAGATTTCATCTTAGGAAACAGATAGAAGTTTCATGGTTCAAGACCCGATGAATAAGGTGGATAGTAAGATCCTCAGATGCCATACTTGAAAGACTAGACAACGCGAAATGACTTGTCCTTCCACAAATCAGATCATTCCCCATCCCCCCCCCTTATTCTTTCACGGAGTTCAGCAAGAACGTGAAGGTAGTAATATCAATTAATAGTTTGACCTTCAGGAACCCAGTGAAGGTACATAATCTCATGAATATCGATAAAAACAATCATCATCGCTTTGAATTTTGATTTGATCATTCGAGCGTTTTGGCTCTCGGTGAAGAAGGGCTCTTCCAATGCATGGGTTGGCGCTTCGTTTCGGGATCATAAATTAAAAACCTCGATTCGTCACACTTTATTATCCTTTCCAATAAGTATGGTCATTTTCAATGACATTCAGAGTGTCAGTACAAACATTTTTACAAGCTTCTTGTTATTCTTGTTTTAGGCGCCATTTCGTCACACAATTCTTGCATGCAAAAATTCTCATGTAAAATTTGCCGTAGGAATTCTTTGTCGATTTCTACAGTCTCAGCAATCGCACGAATACTTAGCCGACGGTCAGATCGAACCAGATTAACGATTTTTACGATAATGTCATCCGTTTTTGACGTAGAAAGACGACTCGGGTGTGAATCACCTTCAAAGTCTTCTCGGCCATCTTAAAAACGCCTAAAACACTCACAAAATAAAGGGCGGGGGGCACGCGATAAACATTCATTGCCATACACTTTTCTTTCTATAAATTATAAGTTTCAGAAGCGATTTTTCAAGCTTCATGTAAAATTTGAGAACAATCCGTTACTCTATTGTTACACTTATATATCTTTACAAAGCGAAACAAACAAAAAAGTAATTCAAATGTGAACGAAGGCTACGAGTATATGGATTTGTTTGAAGAAGCGAGAGGTACTGCATTCGAAAGAGAAGGTTTCACGCTAAACAGCTGTCGGTCAATGACATTTGGCACATAAGTACTTCATTTGTAGCAGTGTCAATCTTGTTATTCAATCGCCACACCTCGTATACACACACACACACACATATATATATATATATATATATATATAAATCTCGTTTTTTTTTGTGTGTGTATTATATACTGATTTGAATTGATGCTGGAAAACCCTTTGAGTGAGGATGAATAAATGCAACATAATAGATTTTTGTTATTTGTATTTTTCAAAATATTTAGATCTAAAATGAGCAAAACTCCAAAAAGAATTTGTTGCACATGCAAAAATATATTTCCTTTTCACTATTTCAACCTAACACATACACGGCTGAATTTAATTAAAAAAAAAAAAGCACCTGTATGGACAGTAGAGCAACATATTCCGGACAAGTTCTCCTGACCAGACACGTATGATGTTCGATTTCGTCATATTTTTTAATGTTAATCGAAGTAGGCAATTTTCTTAATTCTTTTCCAATCGGTTGGTTATTATTCCGATAAAAGTTTAATCTCAGGGGATGCCACGCAATGGGTTATCAAAACGATTTAATTTAGTACATGTACAATGTCAAACCGAAAGTAATTAGATAATATTTGAGATAACAGCGATCTGTCTTCGATGGCGCTGTTTATCAGTACCAATAAAATTGGTTGAACTTCCTCGTTCAACTTACATGATATTTTCATTCCTAATGTTCCTATCAAATCTCTTCCTCCCCAAGCCAAGGTATCGAATAACAATAAAGTTATAATTTTCTCCGAATAATCAGGGAGGTAAGTAATTTTGTTACCACATGCAACTATACGTTTTTCAGAACTTTTTAAAATTTTCTAATAATTTCCACTCGCTGTCTTTCTGTTTAAACACTTCCGAATAAATCTATGGTAAGCTCTTAAAAATACTTTAGCATTTATCTAAATAAGAGTAAATCTGATTGACGAAGACAAAGGAAAAATCAACTTAATAACTTAACTTGTTTGCTTGGTGGGGGGCCCCCCTCAATTCTTTACAGCATTTTCTTAAAAAATATAATTATGTATTGAGTTATTAACCCCCCCTCCCCCAAATACTATAGTTTTTATTTTAAATTCGTGAAAATAAATATGTGAAATTACGCAAACCACAGATTTCTACTAACACGGTTTCTCTATGATTAACGTATTTTTAAAGATACAGATTTTTTTTTCCTTCTATTTAGAAAGGTACAAAATTTAAGGTAGAATGTTCCAAAATACTTATGGCTTCGCTATAAAATTTATAAATATGTTTCTAATAAAAGCAAAAATATGACAGAGGAACGGAATGATTTGAAGTCTTAATGGTAGTATTCAAGATTCTTCGTATAAAAACATAGATTGTAAAAACTTTGTTAATTAAGGGTATTGTCATTTATTGCTAGTTAGTAATGAGGAATACAAAAAAACGAGGGTGGTTCAAAAAGTACTTGCATTTGAACACAGATAACATCATTGAGATAAATTGTTCTTACCATCTGGTGCATGCTGACTGGTGTCATATCAGAAACAAATATGACATTGATTCATTAGTTAGTTTTGATTTGGTAGTCGTTTTCTGCCCATCAAAATATGATTGTTGCTCCATCGAGTTGTTAATATCGGTGAGACCCATTATACATTGGAAATTAAGCAAAAATAATAATAAAAAAAAGCCTTCGATTGTTTCCAGTGAATCTGCGCCAAAGAAGGCGAAGATGGTCTCTTCGACAGGAGAAGTTATAACAAAGAAATTTTTTAGGTGTGAAAGGCGTCATGGTCACGGATACGAGTAACTGATACTCAGACAGTTGTCTAGGGAATCATGATGCTTACTAAAAGCAAACCATTTTCGATGCTATGAGCATCATCTCTTGGATTTTATAAGGGGTTATTAACGACCCTCGCACTTAAATTTGATAAATTATTGATTCAATGTATTACATAATTATGTTAATATTTCTGTAATACATTGAATATATATATATATATACATAGAGAGAGAGAAAACATTAATTAATGCAATACCATTAATTTAAGTATTTTAAAGAACCTAATAATCTCATTTTAAGGAGTTTTCCTAAAGAGCCATTTTATTTAATTTATTATATGAAGAAACGTAATTTAGAATAATTAAGTAATGTAATTTATTCAAGTTTTTATAAGATTTATAAGATGAAATAATGTATCGTAAAAAATTTTTGTTCAATATATGGAAAAGTTGTTTTTCGTTAAAATAAAATCTGCAAATGTATTATCACAATAAATGTATTATTTACTATCTTTCAAATACTACTGCATACTCTTAAACTTCATTTTTGGTAACCTTTATTTTAGATTGGTAATTTTAAATTTGTTAAGGGAGAGGAGCATATTCTTTGGTCCGAAAATTCAAATAAATCTCCCATTTAAATGCATGATATAACTAATCGAGATTAATTATATACAATCGAATATCAATTTTTAGATAGGGGAAGAATAACATAATTACCATGAATTGGACTGATAATTACTGATATATTTCAGAGTTATCTTATTTAAGGGGGGATTCCGGGACACTTTAACTATTTCTTACAAAAGGGGTGACAATTTTTCTGTTTTTTAAATTTATGATTAAATTATCATACATTTCATCATACTGTTCATTTTAGTTACCAGAAAAGACTGAAAAAGAGCACTGTCATCTATTTTAAATGATTTTTAAAAATTTAGGTCAGCCTTAACGCTGACCTAAATTTTTAAAAACCAAACGTTTCTGTTTTCATTTGTATTTCTTAACTAAGTGACACTGAATTTTAGCATATATAATACAAATAACACCGATATTATTTTATCCCTGGGTCTCAAAAAATAAATGCTTTTATAAACTGAATGTATTAGGTTGAGAGAATTGACCTTATTCTCCCTCAAATTTTCCTCATTTAAAAAATAGAAACCTGATAAAATTTTATTTTTGAAAAACAATAGAGTAAAATCATTAACCTTGGATATTTTACTGCTTAAAGTCTTGAATGCAGATGCAATTAATATTACTTCAATTACAGGCAGAAGGAAAAACACGAACGAATTACGTATATTTGAGGATATAGATTAACTGTAGATAATTTCTCATTCAAGCTCAAGTTATTCCTGAAATATTTCAACGGTCTCCTATAAAGCTTATATTATGAAACTAGTGCTATCATAGAGTCACTAGCGATAGACTTCATAATCACAAACCCTATCACGTGAAATGGATACCTGAATATCTCTTTTTACTTCTATGCCACTCCACGTGGAGGTTGTGAGGTCCATTTGAATTTACTGGAATCAAATGTAAATGAGATCAGAGTTCACTTCTGTGGGAATGTGAACGACGAAATCTTTTTGTTAGCTGCATTATATTTGAACAAAATTTTAAGATAACTATTTTTCCCTTCGTTCCAAGTACACTAAACACATTATTGTACGTCTTTTTCCAAAATTAAAATCCTGTAAAAAGTTTTATCGTATTAAGGAACATGAAATTGTTTTGTTTTGTTTTTTAAAAACAAAACACTACATTGTTCGAAATATTTTGTTACATTTATTTTAGACCTAAGTACTATATCCCTATATCTAAAGGCGTTGAATCGAAAAAATATACTGTGAAGAAGAATATAAAATGGATTTTCTTTCGCAAACGAAATGCCTCTGAATATAAGCTGTTTCGTAGTTAAGTCTGTCGAAGCTCCAAGTCCTCACGTTGGGTTTTTGGTCTTCTGAACGTCGCTCTAAAAGCAACAAGAGGGCTATTGGCGACAGACCTCGTAATTTTGAACCTCGATCAAGTGACGAGGACGACACCTGAGCTGGCACCCCTTTTCCTAACTTCAACACCACGCCACAGGGAGAACTTTGGGCCCGACAGATTTAACTTAATTCCTTTGTTTCTTCTAAGTGCTACATTAATATACAATCAGTCAATCAATTTCGAAAGAATAGGAGAGCAAGAAAGAAAAATCCGTCAATTATCATTAATATTTTGAAAACCTCAAAGACCTTACGTTTTAATCTTATGTTTATGAAAGTAATAGCACACTTGGAGATTTTAATAATCCAGTGTTTTACATATAATGTGTACGATTTTCACGTGTTAAAATTAGCAGCTTGGTCACTAAACCCTAATTGTATAATTTTTTTGAAGGGGAACGTCGAATAAATAAAGAAGAGAAAGGAGGGGGATGATTAGTTGGAATTTTTTGGAGGAGCCAGGATGTAATAGAAGCTACTAACTTCTTATCCAATCCTCTTCTCTATAATAATTTTAAATTCCCTTTATTAAATAAAAAAAAATATTTAAAAAAGAGAATAAAAAGTTACTGAAGAAAGAAATAATGAAAGTTTTATTAAAAATAAAACTTTTTTTAACTTTTCTTTCTTTTTTTCGCTTTCGAACAAATGATTGTTCTAAGACAGCTATATTGAATTTTTTTATGTAAGCAACAAGCTGTTCTTTCACACACACAAAAAAAAGAAAAGAACAAAAAATGCCATTTCTAATATTTGTTCGTACACAGACTCTTGACTCTTACACGAACGCTTATTGCATAATTCTATTTCAGATTTTAACACTAATATCGATTTCTGCAACAGGTAAAATCTAAGTAATAATATTACATTTAATACGATTCATTTAACTTTTAATATAACTAATTAATAAATGCGAAAACATAACGTAAGACTTTAAGACATACAAATTAATTAGAATTAGAACCGTAACTCATCGCATTACTTTTAATGAAAACTGGTCAGGGAACAAAATGATTTTTTTTTCTTGTCCACGAAATTGAAGTTGTGTTCTGCGTATTATCTTCCTTTCCCCTCGCGCCTTTCTTGCGTCTGTTGACGGTTTCGTAGACGACCTATATTTATACCCTTCGAAACCGCAACTTTCACTGCCATTGCTCCCGACACCCTTTCTCTTCCACCCTCAAATTGACTTGCTCGTCTACCATAGCAACGAATGGTAACAAGTAGGAAGTTCATTTAGTGACAACTTTCGCCTGAAGCGGTCGTCTGCGGTTTTCTCTTGATTGTTTTAATCGTTTGACAGAAAGTGGTGAGAGGCAAGTACTTTAAAATATTTTAAAACTTATAATTTGTCTTTGAAAATGTGTATTTGATGCTTCCCATTTTCCGCGATGCAAGAAAAGGTAGCTTGTTTCTATAATTTATAATGAGGAAGTAAAATGAAATATTGTCAATTATAATATTTTATACTAGGAATTGTGAAATATCAGATCGTAGATTTTTAAGGCTGACTGACGATTCTCCCCCCTCCCCCGAAAAAAAGACGTGAAGATTGTTTCAATGCACAAACAATATTTCAGAAAATACGTAATTTGTCACCTGCTATTTTAGAAATATACATTATTTTTAAGTAAATCTTTAATGTACATTTACAAGATATCTTTTTGTTCAACAAATTTTTCAGGGTTTTTCCCCTCCCCTCTTTTTTAATTAAAAATTTTTTGTTTCTTTATTTTATAAATAATAATTCGGCTTATGAGCTGTAGTGTTTGTATGATAGTTTGTTTGTACTTTTAATTGTGGCAGTACTTTTATTGCTAAAGCATATATTTAAAAGAAAGTTTGGTTTTATATTTAAAATTATATTTTACTTTTGTTTGTAGATTTTTTTTTTTTTTTTTTTTTTACATTTATAAAAAAAATATTAGATCATTCAGATGATTTAATTTTTCTATCAGTCAAAAAGCATTTTTGGAATATCTGATTCTAAATTTTTATAATAATTATTACTATGATCATGATTAAATATAATTCATTATTAATAAAAGAATTTACGTAGTTTAAATATGCATATAATAATTATAATAAGTAAACTTAATTTCATTACATGTGATTACAATTCAATAATATTATATGAATATCCTGCATTTTAATCTTCTAATAAGCATGCTTATTAAGCAAATAAATCGTAATTAACTTGCTTAAAATTAATAAATAATTGCTCAAACAATAATGGGCAATCCAGCATGACAGGTTCATTATTTCTTTTAGTCTTTTATTTGCCTCTGTATATTAATAAATTCTGTTTGTGATCAACTGAAATGCATAGCGGACGGAAAATGATACTCTTATGCAGAAAAAAAAATATAGAATTTTTAAAATCTTTTATTGAAGAAAACCGGTATTTATTATCTTGAGATTTTGCTGTTCATTTCAGTGTATTTCAATTTTAAATTTTAAACAAAATGCGTGTTATAGTTTAGAGACTTTGCCAAATTATTATTATTTGTTTAAGGTTCTCTCCTCTTTCTTTACAAGTTTTCTACCCATTTTTTAATAATATGAACAATTCTTTTTATTAATTTAGTTCTATTTTAATTATTTTATTAATATGTTATGTTTATGGACGTCACATGCAATAAACTATTTTTACAATCAAACTGATGCTAGTTTATATGTACAAAAATAATTACATTATTGTTAGTACAGTATAAATTCTTTCCATTTATCCGTTTAAGTAAAGCATAAATAATATATCCATTAAAATATTATTGTTTGATTTTTTTTCATCGAACTTTATAAGCGACATTTGAAATTCAATGCACTGATAATTAATTTTGAGGGTAGAATTTGTAATTTTTTTTAAGTATGACTTGTTTAATTTTTAAAAAATATTATTGAAATATTTGACCTCCATGCATGAGGATTGACTTTTTTTATGCAATGCATTTAATTTTACCAAAAATGTTTGAATTTGCTGTCATGCTGATATTTCACATATACAGCAGAAAATCTTAGAAGCAGCTATTTTGAACTCTTGCACATTAGCATTTCTCATCACCGAGCATCGCACCTAAAATTGCTACTTTCCTCCACAAAATTTTTTAATTCGTATATTTTGCTAAAATTCCTCTTTAAGAAATGGGTGCAAAGGCGAAAATATGGCAATGAATTAAATTACAAAATTTGAAAAGTTGTATGCAAAGTTTTGAAAGTAACAGATTTAGCCACCTAATTTGTGTTTTTTCTAATAATTATTATTAAATTACTCAATTAAATATAAGAATGAAAGTGAATGAGGAAATGTCGAGAAATGGACAAAAGTAAAATTTTCCGTTATTAAGTTAAAGCAAATGATAAAAAAAATTGAAAAGTTATTTTGTACACCAAAAGTGATCCACCTAAAACAATACCCCTTTTGGTGGCTAATAATAGTAAATCAATATTGAAATCAGTTGACCCCAAAACATTCCAATTAGGAAGCCAAACTAAAAAGATGCAATTTGAATGCCTCACAGCAGCCTTAAAATTCTGAATAATATTATTTATTTTCAGTCAAATCTTGATTCCAGTTTACACATGATTTAAGGTAATACATAAATCGATAAGTAAATGAAATACTTAATTTTTGTATTTGTTTCACTTCAATCCATTAAAAAATTGGGGGAAAGTTATTACGACATATTTCTGTAAATTGACTTCATCATTGGTGAAAGCAGGCATTAGACATATATTACATATATTCAATTTCAATCCAAAAAAAAATTCAGTGGAAATTTATTATGACATAGGTTTGAAAATTAAGCTCGTTACTGGTGAAAGCAGACATCAAAAATGTGCGCAAAAACAAGATAAATTCTTTAAAAGGTTTCAATTACGACATTTTTGGATTAACTGAAACACTAGACACATGGGTGGCTAATAAAAATTTGAATTTGATTCCTTAAGTGATCCGCTGTTTGCCCTTCTGAAATACTTAAAAAAAATTGCATAAAAACGAATTTAAAAGAGTATTTTAAATATGTTTTAATTTGTATCTCAAAA
Organism: Nephila pilipes; assembly: GCA_019974015.1. Taxonomy (NCBI): domain Eukaryota; kingdom Metazoa; phylum Arthropoda; class Arachnida; order Araneae; family Nephilidae; genus Nephila; species Nephila pilipes. The sequence continues at coordinate 11,947 of BMAW01055506.1, forward strand.
AATATGTAATGCTTATTATAAGAAAATAGCATGATTTTTAAACATATATATATATATATATTCAAAAGGGAGGGGTAGGATCTTTACAAATAACGCATGTCTGCAACTAAAAAACTCTACGTAGGTAAAAAAAAAAAAAAAAAAAAAAATCTTTTTTTTTCTTTTTACTTTTCCTTATAGATTGTAGATTTTAATTTACTAAAACCAGAAAAAATATTGTCACACGTCACGTTTTTTCTAAATACCTAATTTTCAGTTCCATTTAGCGTGAAACTTAAAAAAAATCTAGTTTAAATAAATAATGATGAAAAAAGCTTTGAAAAATCTGGTTTTTTAAAAAAATTAACTTAAAATCTAGTATTCTATTTTTTGATTTTAAATATCTCTGTAAAAACACGACTTCTCATATTAATTTTATTAATGGACTCCATAGTGAATGAAAAAGGAAATTAGACGAATGGTAAGGGGAGGAGGGTAGGGGGTAAAGTATTTTTACCGTTAGGAGAAAAGTCAGATGATCATGTCCAAACAGGTTTTAAATAGTTTGTAGCGAATGATAAAGAATATTACTGGTTAGGTTGATCATGATTCTACGTGATCTTTGGGATAATAGGAAGAAGTATAAATAAACCTGCTGGGAGATAAGATAAGGTTTCAACAAGCTAAATAACTTCAGTATATCGCTTGTTTGTAAAAACTTATCACTTTATTTCCAACATTCAAACGCTACTGTTTTCATTCTTGGGTTATGACTCCAAGAGGTTGTGTTGCTTCGCTGAGGAACTTTTGTTTTATTTGTGGCTAATATTCGATAAAATGTCAACAAAGAAATATAAGTGATTTTGTTAAGAATGTTTATTTTGCTTACTTCAAATTGAAACTTAGAGATCAAGACAAAACATGGGAATTCTTAGAAGTCTGTCAAAATAATAAAGCAGTGAGCTTAAAAGTTTCTGAAAGGAGCAGTTTAATAATTCGCTTTTTTCCTTTTTTTAAAAAAAATATTTAACAAATACATTCTTATACAGTCAAAAAACAAAAAATCGAATTCACTACTCGATATATAAATTTTCAAAAAAAAAAAAATTATTAATTATATTCTCACATATAATATTGTCACTGTATATCTACTGTTTTTTTGTGCTTCCTTAATACCTATTGATTATCTCTTTTTACTCCCCAGAGCAATAATTAAATAAGCAAAACGTGGATTGCCAAAATACTATAAAAAACTTTATTTTATTCTCTGTGTATCATGTCAGTAAACTTCATATTAAATACTTTTTTTCCAGTGCTTTCTTTGAGTTGATTTTAATATAATATGATAGAATAGAACAGTGTCTATACTGAGGTCAAAGAATAATTTTTTACTTCATTGTTCATTAAAGTTTGTATACGTGGCTCGTATATAATATACATAATAAAATGTCTAGAAAACGCGTGTTTTTTCAATGATATCTATAATTATATGGTATTATTTTATTGCCTTTATATTAAATATTGCAACTTTCAATCCAATGATACGAACTCTTTCACTCTTGCTTATGCAATAAGTTATCTCGTGGAAGAGTTTTATAAATTTTTATAAACAATGCAATGATAAAAAAAAAATTAATAATTCAGAAGTACCTTCTAATAAGGAACACCTACCGGATCAGACATTTTATCCCTTAAATAGAGGTAAATATATATACTACTACTAAATATAGATAAACTATATACCCTCT
>BMAW01055507.1:0-12489 GCA_019974015.1 Nephila pilipes
ATACTTATGACTTTGTTGAATAAAAAAATATTAATATTGCTAGATAACACATACTTCTAGTGATTTTATTAACAAGTTGAATTTACTGAAGCTACTTTATTATTGTTAAATATTTTATTGAAAAACTAAAAGAAATCCCGATATCATCACAGGGAGTAAAAAATAAAAAAAGCAAAAGTTAATGTATTTCTTATATTTAATATCATAATATATCTGAGTGATTTTTGAAAAAAAAGGGATATGACCAAGGGGGATTTTTATTCAAAAATTTCTAAATTTCTATTGACAAAAATTGCGATTCCAGTACCTCTAACTTAAATATTTCATAATAGTAATTTATAAATAATATTTCGATGAACCCATTTTTCCATGAAATATGATCTGCCAAAGTACGGTTACTCTGTTTAGTTTTTAGAGGGGAAGAAGCCTTCTTTCCTTATTGAACTTCCTAGAGTCTTTTGCGACACTTATGTTCCTCCCACTGGCGTACCTTAGAAAAACAGGATTTATAACCTCGAGATACACTAGTGATCTTCACTTCTCCCAAGTGCCCTACTATTTTTAGAAAACACTGGTGACGTACTTCATGAAAGCGATATCGAGTTCCCTTCTTCTTATCCAATATAAGGTTTCCTTCCTCCCTTCACCTTATATCTTAATCAACGATGTACAATTAATCCCTTTTCTGCTTTGCCAGAGCTGTCAGCTCGAACGTACGAATAATACGAATGTGTCAGATCTCCAGAAAAGCTCTCGTAAGATTAAATTTTACACAGTGCACTACACCATTTACGAATCATTTTTCACTTACTTCGATTGTTATATTGACTTTTCTAACTTCTATATGGTAGCATTATATAACATATTTTGGTACTGGATTCAAAGTGAAGTATTCAAAAGCCTATTTATTTAATTTATTTGTAATAATTAGTAAATAGTGCAAGGGCGGCTATTTGCACAACTTTATTTTCTGATTTTATATTTAAATTGTCTACACCTTTTCAATCAATGAAGCAATTTTACGCAAATTAGATTAGCATAAGAGTGTAGTGAATGGATTCAAAAAAATACATGTAAAGGCGACTAGAATTGTAATCGTTAGGTAGGATTACAAGTATAGACGCTTAATCATCCAAATTCTGAGAAGTCCATGAGGTTAGTTACCTTAGAAGAAAAATAATGAAATATCTTCTCAGAAATGTAAAATATAAGCTTTAGAACTGAATCTAAAATTTTTTGAAAGACGTCTTACCCAATAAGAGAGGATAATTAATAAATAAATTTTCACAATCATGAACTACATAGAATCTGTCGTAATTTTAAAATCTTATTGAATTTTTATATTATCGTTCTGGCCTTGAAACGTTTTTAGATATGAGGGAAAGACCCTGTTTGGGGACATGTTTACGGAAAAAATAGTGTCACAAAAATTGGTGCCTTATACAATTTGAAATGCGATATAATGAAATTTTCTAAGCTCAACATAGCATTATATAATAATGTACTCATCTTTAAGTATCCTAGGAATCTTTAAGAATGCATGACTTTTAAGCAATAGTGTAGATTTTATTAAAATTAAAGCAAAACTCTTTCAGTATTCTCTTTATAAATTACTTACAGATTCCTAATGACAATTCTATTCATTAAAATTAACTTTTCAATAGCAAAACAGCTTTTATCACTGAAAAATGAACAAAGCTCTTGCCTGAGGCACCCTAATGATAACTACTTTTCTTTCCCATGAGGTTTATTGTCTTTAGTACATATGGATGAAACATCCCCAGGACATCCTAGAGATCATTCTCTGTTTTCGAACCTTTATGTTAATCATTTTTTTTTTTATATATTTTAAATTTTTTTTCACACATCTAGAACACAGATTTACGATGGTAGATAGAAACACACTTATATTTGAAAAAAAGATGGCATCATTAAGTTAAATTGTTGTCACGATTGAGTAAATAGGTTCAAAATTTACAGAACGACATTAGGTTTTGTTCTAGAGCAGAATCTAATACTAGCTGAACATTTAATGGTTCATATGCTATTTGCATCTCATTTATACAAAACCACACTCATAACTTCATGATTCTCAAAAATGTTTGAGACGTTTTAATAGCTTACAAATAACTGGGGAAATATAAGTATAGGGATTTAGTACAAATTTTTACATGCTACACTCTTGAACAGGTTTTCCTATTCACTAAGGAAGACAACCTGCATGATAAACATTCCTTTAGTGTAGCATGTGTCAAACACTCATTCAAGTTCTTTTATACTACTGAAAATTCATTCACTTTTGGGTTTAATGAGATTATAATAATTAATTATATTATAAATGATAATATTATAATTAATTATATTGTAATTAATAATAATAATAATAATAATAATAATAATAATAATAATAATAATAATAATAATAATAATAATAATTATGAATAATAATTAATTGTAATAATAATTATGAATAATAATTAATTATATTATAAATAATAATATTATAATTAATTATATTGCAGTTAATAATAATAATTATTATTATTATTATGAATAATAATTAATTACATTCTAATAATTATGAATAATAATTAATTACATTCTAATAATTATTAATAATAATAGTTAAAAGGCAAAAGCTACCGTGATGCAATAAAAAAATCTCTCAAGAATTTCTTTAATCATTTTATTCTACGAAGGTTGCTCAAAAAGTCCTAAGAAATTCCAAGACATGACGCTTTTAGCATCATAACGGTTTGTTTTTAGCAAGCCATATGACCCTTTTTAGATAGCTGTATAAGTATGAGTTACTCATATTGGTGATCATTTCACCCCTCAGAAATTCTTAGTCATAACATTGTGGGTGATGAGATCATATTCACATTTTTAGGAAGAGATTCAGCCAAAGCAATCAAGGTTTTGATTTCTTTCCTTACTTCCTGTATATATTGATAAATCCAAGAATTATAGACGGTAAGAACTTGAGGCAGCAGCAATCAAATTCTTGTATGGTAGTAAATCAATACCAGATCCAAATCAATATATGAATCAATGTCACATTTGTTTCTGCTCCGTTTCCAAATGGTACCCCTAATGGTAACAACAATTTACATCAAAGGTGCCATCTCTCTTCAAATACAAGTTTTTTAAATCACCGTCAAACCTCACAGAATGAACAAAATCAAACAATTTACTTATGTGGATTTTATATACGTTTAAAAACTTACTTCATAATCAAATATTATAATGTAAAAAATTCTACTTATACCGAATAATCTAATCAGCTGGCTTGGTTTAAATATGTCTGTGTCCAGCCGAATTCTAGAAACAGGATTTGAGAGTCAAGTACAAACTCTGAGAACATCATATCCCAGTTACTTACCCCAATATAATGTGTCTCTCAAACTTGCCCTTATTCCTCTGTGTCCTTCTACAACCATTTATCTTACCCCCACTCCTTTATTTCGCCATTCTTTAATAATTACTCATCTAATTCAGCATATTTAATTTACGGTTTCCTCACAAGGAGAGATTCGCAAATGAAATGACGTAAGTTAATAGCCCTGGAGATAACTAAAAAGGAAAATATGAGTAAGAATCCTTTACAGATTTTATCAGTAATATAGCTATTATAAGTGTATGCAAAAAAAGCTCCTTTTGAAAACTAATATTACTTATCAAAGAAACAAAGCAGAAATATGACGCTTTTATAATAAAATATTCATATGTATTTACATTAATTCTCATATTTCGTATAATTTGAAGAAATAAGTTTTAATGAGATACAGATTGGACACGTTTGAAAATTGTGAAAATCAATATTTTACTGCGCAAAGGATTAGCACAGCACAACTTTATTCAAAATGTACAGTAATACTGTTATTTAGTACAATATTATTTAAAAAAATATAACATTTAAAAAAAATCTAGTTGAAATCCATAAAAATATGACTTATAAGATGCAAAAAAAATTATTTTTAACATGTGTATGGAATTACAGTGAATGATAGTTTTTCTGAGAAATCCTGTTTTAATCTAAAACGATTTGTTTTGAGAAAAATGGAGTTACAGTTGTAAAACAACAACATGAGTAATTAAACAAGGTTTAATTTTAGCTCGATAACTCTGTAAGTTTTAGCAGTATTGTTTGACATTTAAAACAACTTGCTCAGAAAGGATGAGGCTGTAACACAGATTTTTTTAATCAAAAATAAATAAGAAAAATTAAAAAAAAAATCTCAAAATTCCCTCCATGCGACAAACAGTTAATTTCTCTAGTTAATATCGCGGAGGAAAAAAATCTGTGAATCTTTCATTATACGTTAATCCAAAAATAAACATTTTTGGTAATATATTAGATCAAATGATTTATTGCTTATTATTTACGCAGCACTTACTAGAAACACTAGGGCTCTAGGCGACTGACCCAGTAATTTTAAATCTTGATTAAATGATGAGGTACATCTTTGACCTGATGAACTGTCCTGAGCATTCACATCTCTTTTTAAACTTCTTCACCACTTCAAAGGAAAGATTTCCTCGACAAATATAATTCCATTAACCTCACCACACGACGGGTCTCTAATGACATCAGGACTCAAACCCACGCATATTCGTGACATGGCCACTAGACTACCTCGGGTACCATATTTCGTCATATTATGCTCTTTAAAAATGTAAATTGCTTCAAACTGTTTTCGATTGAATTATTTCGTATGATAAAAGTGTTTCTAAGGTCAACATCTAAAGTATTTTTGTCAATACCTAGCTCCACAGACAACTTAAAGTCTAATTAAATAGTCTATAATTTCAAAATCCCAATGCTAAATAATAAATAAGTAAGAGCAGGACAAAACACTTTATTAAATATCAAATAATATGCGAAGACACTTCCTCGAATCCCTCTTAACTCAGTCAATCTAAGTTTATGTTCAAATAAAAAAAAATATTAGCTTACGAAATTAATAATTTCGGTTCAAACTATTCAAGGTTATAGCAGATTTGACAACCGATACTAAAACAGGAAGTCACTTCCAATTAACTTCCATCAAATCAATTCATTATATTGTTTCACTTTTACATCTCTAATTCAATTCATCGCACTTTTTAACTAATTTAATTTGCCTAATTCCATTTCTTTTTGGTTGGTTAGGAGTTATTATTGTATGTAAATCAAATCTCTAAAATGTTCATGATGTTAGTGAAATGAAAACCCCAAATAGCTCAACATCATAATTTTATCTCTCAAAAGGGCTTTATTCAGCCAAGTTTTATGTTAAATGCAACCGCTTTTAAATAAAGAAAAATGTTGCTGAAGAAAGAAATTAGCAAGGTCTTTCTAATCTTTGAACCTGGTAATTTGTGATTGGAGCACCTTACATCATAACATTAAGTTAAATAATACTATTCCGTGATATACTATGACATTTTCTGTGAAAATTCAAATGCATATTCAATACATAAATTGATTCCTATGAGATATAGTTGAGTTCCGTATCATTTCAAATATACATAAAATAATTATAAAATTTTTGTTTCAAATTAATCCAGATATTTTAGTCAAGGAAAAATTTCAATTTAGGATTATTTTGTGTCCAGTTTAAGTAATTCTCACTTTTTTTAAGTAGTTAAAAGCAATTATTCAATATTTTAGTTACATTTTATATTGAATTATCTGTATATTGTACACAGACACATATCTATCTATTTAAGACAATCCCATTTGTAGGCACAAATAGTTATGTGTGTGTAATTAATAATCAATCGCTACCTTTACATTTATGACTTTGAAAATTTATGCTTTAAATCATGCTTGTCTAAAATGCTGCCCAAAAGCCTTTGAAATGCAGCCCAAACGCAAATCATGAAAATATTTAAATTTACACATTCAGTTGAAAAGTCTATAAAAAGTAATTGTACAAATTTTAATTTTTCTTTCGTTAGCCATGGACGAAACCACTGACGATTCTGATGTGGCGCAATTACCAATTTTTATAAGAGGAATCTATGAACATTATAATATCACGGAAGAAATGATTACTTTGTTATCTTTAAAAGACACAACCAAGTCTGTAAATTTATTCGATGAAAAGGTTTTCCTTATCTATGAAAATTTATCAGCTATCAGAACCGAAAGAGCCTCTTCCATGGTTGGTTAAAAGGAGGGACTCGTTAAAATGGTTAATAATGAAGCCGTAGCTGCCGGTAATACGATCTTGATAGCATATGATTGTAATATACATCAGGGTAATTTATGTGGAAAAATTTTAAAAATGGAAAGTGTATTAAGCATTGTTATAAAAACCATTAGCTTTATAAGAGCAAAAGGACTTAATCATAGACAATTTGAAGAGTTTTTTAAGATAATGGACACTAAATTTACAAATGTTCTTCCTTATACAAAAGTAATACGGTTCAGTAAGGGGGAAATGATCAAATGATTTTACGATTTGAGAACTCAAATAAAAATATTTATGGAAACAAAAGGGAAACCCGTGAATGAATTTGAGGACGGAGATTGGATTTTAGATTTAGCTTTTGTAGTAGACTTAACAGAACATTTGAATGTTTTAAACTTGAACCTTCAAGGAAAAAATCAATTTCTCAATAATATGTTCCAATCTATTACAGCTTTTGAAAGAAAAATGAAATTTTCTTTCAAATAAAAATAATCAAATAAAAGTAAGATTTGACACATTTCAGTACTTTGGCTGCACATAAACCTGCGAGTTACATAAAATATGCTGCATTAATTTTTGATTTAATTCAAGAGTTTGAAAGAAGATTTCAAAATTTTTGAAAAATTGAAGAGTATTTCAATATATTTTTTACCTTATTTTCTCTATAAATAAATAAATTGCCTTCATATGGAACGCATAGGACTGCAAAGTGACATTCAACTGAAAGAAAAATTTGGGAATATTTCTTTACTGGAATTACCTACCCCGCGATAAATATCTTATTTTTCACAATCATGCTTTATTAATGTCTTCAGCTTTTGGAAGTACTTATATTTGTGAACAATTATTTTCAAGAATGAAGATTACAAAAATCAAAAATAGGACAAAGATCACTGACAAACAGCTTGAAAATGCAATAAGAATTGATATCTCGTCTATTGAACCTGATATCGATTTGCTTGTTCAACAAAAGCAAAATCATGTATCTCATTAATTCGAATTTTTTCCATCTTTATGATATCCAAATTAAAAGAAATGAAACATTTACAAATTTAAAATAAATACGTACTTATACATATCTAATTCAAATTTTAAAAAAAAATTATAATAAAAAGAAGTTAGTTTATCTTAATAAAACTACATAGAGTTAATTTTTATTTCAATTTGTTGAAAAAATATTGTATGTGCGGCCCAGCAATTTTTTTTCTTTTGCAATATGGCCCAGATTTTTTTTTTTTTTTTGCAATGTGGCCCTCTAACTATCATAGTTTAGACACCCATGCTTTAAATTATTCTTTAAATTGTGCTCAAATATTGAGCAATATTTTAAAGTATAAAGAAAGTAAAGTAGCAATATTTTAAGTATTTATTAGTACAAAATACCATTCTTTGTTAAGAAAATAACCTCCTTTTATAATGTGGAAAATATCAGTACAATTAGTGAAGTATATTTTGCAGACAGTATATCAGAATCCTAAAAAACCACATTTAAAACATTGAGAATATAGATAATTTTATCTATGAGTTGGCACAATTGCATTCAATAGCAATCGGTTTTTTTTTTCTTTGCATTCGATATATGAAAGGCTCATAAATAATTCACGTATGAATAATTGAAGAAATAATACTCTATACATATTTTAAAGAGTTATGTCAAAAGTGTTATACATAAAACTTCTAAAGCCTCAACTATTTTAAGGCATTGGCTATGTATTAAAACCAAACTACCATTATACATTATTAATATTTGCAACAATATCAGGAAGATTTAAAAAAATTATCCATATAGATATATTTTACATTTCTATGTTACGTATATTCGCACGCTTAACTAATAAAAATTGTTAAGTTTTGACGCTGAGTTTCTTTACGTTATAAGCACAATGAAAAGCAAATAATCTAATTGCATTTTGTCGTCCCCTATTGAGAATGTTAAAATGGAAAAACCAATACGCAAAAAAATTTTAATTACATAATTGCATTCAGTCTTCTCTTAATGGGAACATAGATTTAGAAACAGTTCTCAATAACAAGACGGATTATTTAATTGCTGCTTTGGTAGAAAAATATGAGGAAAAATAAAAATATCATTTGTTAAAGAACAAAAATTGTTCAATATAATGCGTTGTGAAGAACAGATTTCCCCACCAAGTTTGCTAATCTGTTAATAAGTATTAAAGCTTTCAGTTGATTATTAGAATTAAAGCAAACGATAAAGTATTGGAGTGGACATAATAATATTATTACCAGAATTTAAAATTTAATTGAATTATATTTTATTAAATGAATATATTTAAGCTAATTGTTATTACTTTTTTAAAATGAATTTTTTATTTTTTATTTCAATTTAGTGAAACATATATAAAAACTCAATATATATATTTTAAAATTTAAGGTTATTGCTGATGAAGTCAGTAATATAATACAGACACATAACTCTTATGATAAAATTTTATGACATATTTTTTTTCAAATTATAATTCCAGTATGTTAAAAAGAGGTACACGCAAAACCTTTAACGATAAAATTTGAAAAGTGGTAGTAATCGAGTAATCATGTTATTATTTACTAAGCACGATCCCTAATTAATCGTCTTTTTGCCTCCTTAATGCAATATAATTTTTTAAATTAGTGGTAAGTACTTACAAATGTACATGTAGAAGTTTTTAGCCATCAGATAGGTTAGAAAGTAAAGATAGGCCATCAGATAGGTTTTAAGTTCATCTCATAAATTAAGTTACACTTATGTTTATTTAATCTGATGCAAATAGAGCATAGAATAATGTGATTATCACTGCCATGACATTGACTCTGAAACTGTAAACATCTACGCTATTCAAGAGTAAACAATTACGAGATATTTATAGCAAAGTATATTGGAGTAAATAATTTAATATTTGCTCATGATTACACGAGGCGGATTATAATATTGGTTTTCCTATTACGTGAAATTCAACAATGAAAGCAATTTTTTTTCTTCTTTTGGTCATTTCTGGATAATATATAACTAACAGAACCTAAATGTTAAAGAAAAAATAAATTTTAAAGTAAAACAGAAAAAAAAATATTCAGAAATGTAACTATTGATAAAATGTAATAATTATTAGATACTTTATTTTTTTAAGATATACAAAATACTTATTTTCATTTATAGTATTTGTAAAAATAATTTTCTATAAATTTTGTTACCTGCTTTAACTATTTCTCGTGCCTTAATATCATATTTATTTGTAGTATCTGCATTCGTATTAGTACAGTTTCATAAAGAAATCAATAAGCAAACACTGGCATATTCCCATCTATCTGTATTTCGAAAATGGTTCGAAAAAGCCTATAATACATGTTCACAGAAGTTAATCTTTTAGGATAAAATAAAAGTGAGGAAAAATTAACCTAAACTGCGTTCAGTGAATTTCTTCGAAATATAAGGTATTATGTGTTTTGAAATATCATTGTCATATATTTTATTACTAATGTTCTGTATTTTACATAGGTTCAATGTCTCCGTAATGTTCTTCAGAACAGTTTAAAAAGTTCATGAGTTAAAAATTGGAAATCAGAATATTACAAATATGAAAAATATGATGTCATTTTATATCATTTTATTGTAGTTCAGTATTTTTTTATGTTTTTTAACAATTCTATGTGTATAATCTCATTTATATCCCAAAAATTCATTGTTATAACCTCCTTAAAACCGTTTCCTATTTCTTTGGATCAGAATCATTGCTATCTACCCGTTATTTTAATGGTTGTTTTGTTTCCAATGCGTAATAAGGAATCCAGGTGTCATTGACGGGAACTGCTCGGCGTTAAATGAAGGCAGTTTGACGTGGGAGCAATCAATCTAAACTATAAATTAGTGTCCCATTTCTTAGCGCTCCCATCACGCAACATTTTTCCGACCTCGGCAGTGATAAAAACGACCAAATTTAAGGTACATTTTTAAACATAAATTTTTGATCGTACAATAACTAATTTTTTGAACAATTATAATTTATATATATAATTGTTTACATTGACAATAATTGTTATTAATATTTTTTTATGAGATATTTTGTCAAAATTTTATTCAAAACTTTTACGGATACACGAATGCTTCTGGTTTTGAAACTTTTCTCACACATGTTATTACGCTTATTAATTGTTTCAAAAAAACTATTTAAAATTTTAAGAAATCTAAATTAATTAAATATATATATTTAATTAACTAAATTAAATATATATATTTAACTTAGTTACAACATTACAATAAATGCACACAAATAACTGTTGAATATGCTACCAGTTAATTGTATTTAAGAAGTTTCTGTGAAATCAAACATATTTAATGTTATAGCGATAGAGAAAATGATGCGGAAGTGACAATTTTAACACGTGGCAGCATACTATGGTTACACTAAATTGACTTAAAGTACCATCTGTCTTCTAACACGAGTTCTTTTTGAGCTACCATTGTAATACAATAATAATAATAATGTGACTTCATAATATCCATAAATACTTTTTAACACTCTATTAATATATATTGACTTAAATTAAATTAAGTCAATTTAGTTTTATTAAGTTCGTATAACAACTATTAATGAATGGATTCATTAATTATAAATATACTTCTTGAGATGACATTTAATTGATCGAGTAAACGAGTTTGATTATGACACATATTTTAGCATTATGTTTGAAAAACTAAATATATTCGGAGTTATGATCATATCATGATAATTATAATTTTTTTTGTTAAAGTAGGCAATATTACATCTGTAGCTTTTAAAATTCTTAAAAAAATGTTTTATTTCTTTCTACTTTTTATTTTTTGGAAAGTTCTCTAAATTCTTCGTAATCGGAACAATTGAAACTCCAAATATATTTGGTTTTAAAATTATAAAAAAAAAAGACAATGAATACTTATCCAGGGTAAGATTTCCCCCTCCCCCCAAAAAGGTTTGCATTCTTATTAGAAAGTATTCTATTATTTTATTAAATGAAAGCAGTTTCAAAAATTTAAATTACTCACAACTGAAATCACTTTCCCTTGAAGACATTTTTTTTATAACTGTTCAAAACCTTATATCACCATTTACAATATTGATAGCATAATGTTTAAATTATTAAAACTTTTCATTAACATTTGTTTTCTGAAAAAAATAATTTATCAATATTTTGTACATTTTTGTAAACTTTTACTAAAAACTAAATAATAAATAATAGCATATTTAATGTAAAAGAAATATGAAGTAAAATTTTATTAAATATTGTCATTGTTAGAATAATATTTTTTATTAAATGAGGACATTAAATTGTGTTGAGATATTTTCGTAATACATGTAGAAATTTTACAACAGTAATTTATTTCATAAATTTATGAAGTAAGCAATCTTATGCAGATAGTATTATTTCCTTAGTTGTTGTACGAAAAATGAAAATGAATAGTTGGATTTCATGATTCTGAATTCACAATACGCATATGGACCTTGTTCTTTCGTGAAATGATAAGAAAAGAAAGAAAAGTTTCAATTTGATTTCATTAATTTAATTTTTTTCCTCCTCTGATGTTAAAATGAAATATATAATTTTTGACTGAAACATTCTGATGATGAAAATACAATGTTTCAACGAAAAGCTTAGTTCATAATTGTCATTCAGCTATATACCACAGAAAATATCATGATAAGGAAATATAAATTTTGAGTTTGAAATTTGATAATAAAACACAGTTTCGATAAAATATAAATTATGAAATGTCTGATTCAAAGAAATAATATTAATTATTATTGTTGTTGTTTTTCTTCATGTTAAGGAATTAAGGTTGTAAGGATCTAGCACCCAGACCTGGCAACAGATAAAGCAGATACAGGGATCTGGCTGCGGGTCAAGTATATAGAGCAACAATGGATCTGGCAACGATGGATAATGTATTTTTGAAGAAAAAATCCAAAGGAATTGGGTAGTATTGATTTTTTTTTCCTGGCATGTATCTCTTAATATACTGAAAATAAAGAAATCGGGGCTGAATGTTATAATCATTATTTTTTCTTTTGAACACCACACTGATCATCAATCCTAGAAAAGAAACCAATATCCAACAATGGTAATTTGCGATTTGTGATTCGAGACCATGGAAAACTGACTCCAGAGGTCAGAAGATAAACAAAACTTCACACAAGACTAAACAGGCATAACTAACGGTAACTATATTTTTATTAAACACATTAAAATCATTAAGTTCAAAAAAAAAAAATATTAGCTATCAATCTGATCAACTAACAAAAAAAGAAAGCCATGAATGAAGGAGAGAACCAAGTAGCCC
>BMAW01055508.1:0-48584 GCA_019974015.1 Nephila pilipes
TATATATATATATATATATATATGTGTGTGTGTATATTATTTATATATATGTATAATTATATATATATATATATATATATATATACCAAGACACATGCTGGTGCTTCGAAGTCTAGGGGAAGGTTTCGGTGTTGACATTTACCAGCTCATTAAGGAGGCTCGTAGTTGAATCATTATTTTATTCTTGAATAGTTGAAGTAATTCTATTTACAAAATTGTTATATATAGGTGATTTGTAATTTACTAGTTCCCTCGAAAAAGATAGATGGCAACCGAATTTTATCGCATATCAGCGATGGGTGTTGAAATTCACTCTTGCGTTCGTTCAGCGGCATCGGGAGAAGAGAGAAGATGGAGAAGAGAAGAGAAAAGTGCGAGAACTAAAACTTCTTGTTTTATTTCAGGAATAGGGGGTAATGCGTGAGCTATAACATGTCCTTGATTCGTGGTGCCTCTATCGATTAAGTGAGGAACTGGTTTTACAATACCTTTGAAAACACAGTTAATGCTTTTCTTAATTAGGTGGAAAATTCTATATATATATATATATATATATACGAGCCTTCGAAAACAGACTAATTGATTCCATAATTTAGTGGTAGCATTTTTGCAACAGTTAGAAATTTTTCTTCTTAATGCTTTAAAAAAGTTCAACGTCGTCAACTTCTATACTATTTTAACTAAGTTTTTATGCAAGATTTTGTATTATTTGAAATTTAGCATTAATAGGTTTTCAATTTGTAAATGAATCATTCCCCTGAATTAAGTTTACTTTTGAAAGTTATTTTTCAAACGAATGTTCAGTTTTTAGCGAATTTTGTGCACCATGTTTGTAATTTTAATACACGTGGTGAGTTGTAAATGTAAAATAGTTTGTTTTTTTTAGTGTTTTTCTTTTGTTCTTGTGTTTTTGATAATGTTTTTATAGATAAATTATATATATATTTTACAGGATTTAGTGAGACATGCATTGTTTATTGATTAATTATTTGTTTTAAATATTTTTGAATTTGCTTACATATTTTTTCAATTATATTTTTTGATTTTTGAATCATTTTTTTTTAGAAAAAAACATTTTATTCATAGGGATAGTTTGGACAATAATTTTAGAATATTTCAGTATAGCATTCTTAATCCTCTTACAATTTTATACAATTCATTTTCCAATTTTTCGTTCTTTCTTCAAATCTTTTTTTTTTTTTTTACTTTTCAGTTACTACATTTCCCTTTCTTTACATATATATATATATATATATATATATACTTAATCAGTGTGACACAATTAATTTCGGCCCTCACACCTTGACTTGAAAACAGCTATAACTATTGAAATGAAAGGTGTGTCTAGTTATAATATAGCTCTATGTGCTTCAGGAAGAGTAGCCACCCTGCGGAAAACAGCAAATGTTAAGTTTTTACCCCGAAAAGAATAAGAGATACGAAAAAATAGTCTATGACGGAGTTCTATGATGTCCAGAATTTATTGTAATAACAACCATTGCTTGTAGTAAAGTTAAGACATGAAAGTGTACTACGCTGTGATTAACAAATTAAGTACGGTAAAAATAAACGATAAGTAAGGAGAATAATTCCCTTTTCTAATAAAGAACAGCAGTGTTTATCTTCAATGATATGGAGCAGGATAAGATATTTTATACACCCAATGGAGTAAAAATCTGTCAAACAATTATTACTGAGTAATGAGAAATCCTATTTGTCTTCATATTTGCCGTCAAGTATAGTAGTGCACCTATTCCATATCCACTAGCATCTGAAAGTATCCTTATATCCGCGTTTTGAAGGTAATGCCCTAAAATTGGGTACCTTGTGAGCAATATCTTCATGGTTAAAAAATATTCTTTCTGTAAATTGTTCCTTAAAACTTTGTATTTTTTCCAGTAAGTCATGCAGGGGGTTCACTATATGGACGAAGTTCCTAATAAATCACCGATAGAACGAACTCACACTCAGAAAGCTACAAACATGTGAAACATTTTACAGAATAGGAAATCCTGTCACAGCAGTCAACTTTTCGATATCAGGATAGATTCCATGTTCATAGACTTAATGTCTTAATATCATCAGTTTATTTTTTCCAAATGAATATTTGATTGAATTTAACGATATTCTTGCTTCTTGGATACATTTCAAAATTTCCTCGAACGTATTTGGTGTGCTTAAAATCCGGCGCATGTACTATGATGTCATCTAGGTAGCACAGACAAATATTCCACTTTAGTCTTCAAAGAACTTTGTCCACCATTCGTTGAAATGTAGCTGGATCATTATATAATCCAAATTGCTTGGCCTTAAATTTATAAAGGGCACCAGGAATCACAAAACTAATATTTTCCTGGTTTCCTTCATCAACTTTGATCTACCAATAGCCAGACTTAAAATCTATCATTGAGAAGATTTTTACATATGCTAGAAAGTCCAAGGTATTATCAATACGTGGTAACTGATAAACGTCTTTTTATTGTAATATTCTTGAAATTTCTATAATCGACCCAAAAGCGCCATTCTTTATTTTTCTTCACGAGCACCACGGGAGATGACAATGAACTATCCGACTATCGTTGGGCGTCTTCTTTTAACATTGATTGTAACTCTTCTTCTATCACACGTCTCTCGCTGGCTGACATAAGATAAGTTCTTTACTTGATGGGAGTAGAGTATAAGTGATAAATTGAAAAGAATGAAAACTTCATTCCATGCAAAAGAGTGTAAGGAATTATAAATTTATCTCTGTAGTATGAAGTTACACGATTAGAATATTTTCCAGGCTGCATTCTGTCTTAAATGAATTTTAAATATTAAAATCTCTTATCAGCTGAGGAATATATTTATTTTCAAAAAGTAGAATTAAATTTATTTTTAAATAATAATATATGGTTCGCCCCATGTTTTGGGTCTGTATTTTATTCTTCCTCTGTGTTGATTTATTATTTCAGTAGTTAGAAAACTTACCTCGGTAATTAAGTACAGTTTAAAAAGTCTCGAATGAATTTTGTATTCAGAGTTACCTAACAAATATTATTCATTTAATCACATAAATCTTTCCTTTATTTAAGTAGAAAGCTTGAAATTGATAAATTAATAATTAGTGATGTTTATTTTTGTTCATAAAGTATATCTTTGGATATAATTGAAGAAATAAATTAAAGTATAAGTATCACATATATTTCATAAGTATAAAATCATATGTTCCATTGTTGATGAAAACTGTTACAGTAAAGCCATCTTATATGCCTACGAAATATTCAAATTTTATGATTAAATCCATATATATTAGAATATTCAAAAGATATAAGAAATATTTTATCAATAACTATTAATTAGTTTGTTAATTACTGTTCTGAAGTGTATGAATTACTATAAATATTCATTTACTGGGCAGTTATGTATCAAAAGCACTAAAACCATTCAGTCTCTATATATTTATGTATTAGTCTCTGAATAATATATACCATGTCTATAGCTGTTTATTAATGTTTTGAATCAATTGCTAAAAGTAAGTATAGTCATTTAATTATTTCCATTGTACCATATAAAGATTTAATAAATTCTATTTATAGCTAACTACAACAAAAAGTGTAATACAATATAGATATCCTATATAATAAAATAAATATATGTAATACAATATATATATATATATATATATATATATATATATCCTATGTAATACAATATAAATATACAACGAATTACTGCAATTCTATTATGGAAATTGAAGATTTAATTAAAATTAACAATAATAAATGAAATTAAAATCTTGTTGTGAAACAAGAGAATTAATTGGCATTTATTATCTATATCTTAATAAATATATCTATAAATGCTTTTAGATGAAGATCAAGGAAAATGTTGAAGGTTCCGATAATAAGAATTTAACTTTATTCATGTGATAAGTAATAAATCACTTCTTACAGTTTTCAACAAAATATCTACTACATAAAAAATAAGGAAAGAAAAAAAAAACATTTCTTCAACTGATATGATTTTCTTCATTTAATATATGAAAATAAATCCTCACTATATAATGTGAGTATATGGTTTCCTTCAAATGTGTAATCCTATTTTATAATGCTCATTTTATACAATGTTTTAATAGTACTTTATACCCATTGACTCATATTAAATTAATTTTAACTTCAAAAAAAGTTTACATCACAGTGATTAAAATTATTTGCCTAATTAACTTTTATATATTTCTTGGTTATTTCTTAGTAATAATAAAAAATTTACAATAACATCACATATATGGTTGTTCATTTTCCTTTATACTAATTTAGGTTGTACTGTCGATTCGTATTTCAGAATTCCTCTTCCAATCTATTTAAAACTTTTGACAATATACAAGGTTATAATTACTGTCAGATATTGGTATTGAAAACGTGTAAGGGAATATTAAAATAATTTTAGAAGTATAACATAGCTACAAACATTTTATGTAAATATAAAAATTAAGAAATAAAATTAGAATATTTCAAATTATTCAGTAATCCTTTTTAACATAAAATCCTCAGACATAACTTTCGCAATCGTAGACATTCCAATTACGGTTCCATTCTAATTATGTAAACAAAATCCGTCATTATTAGATTTAAAAAACAATTTTTGAAAACTAAATTTAAAAATGAAAGCTTAAATGTGAACTAACGAATAGAAACAAACAAATTTATTTGAGACCAAATGACTTCGATTTTTTCTTTGTCTCTAGTTAATGTTAAATATATATTAATATAAATAACAAAATAAGAAGCAATGAGCAAAAACGGGAAAGAAATTGAGATTCTTCTTTCAGAAGTTATGCTTTATAGACAAAAACTCAAGTAAGGATTATATCAATAAAAATGTGTTAGCCTGTTTGAAGGGGAGTCAATTTGTTTTTTTTTTTTCACTAGCAAACTAAAACGAAAAGCACAATTCACCATACTGGACCTTAACACCAAATAAATATTCATAGAGTCAGTCTCAGTGCAAAAGAACAAACTCCACGAACACAAACTAATTGATTTAAATAATGCAAAAGGCCAGACATATTGATTTAAGGTTTGACGGGAAAAAGTTTCAAACAAAAATACACTAAACACTTCTTAGGTAAAGATCATATGTATTTACTTCTAGAGCCATGTTATACATGAAGGTTCTCAACTTCTTTTACTTTCAAAGAAATGATGTAATTAATATGAAATACAGTTATTGATTTCTGGATCATTATAAAGATATAATAAATGTCAGTTGATTATCGTAATGATGCTCTTGAATGTGTGAATTATAGTGATTTACAATGACACAAATTATTAATAGAATTAAAACTAAAGTTTTACTGACTTTAATTCTGAAATGTGCGGCGCATTATTTTTACTTTGACATACAGAAGTATTTCATTGATCACGTATAGGTGAGGTTTTATTTTATGATTAAAAAGCCAGTAAGTTTTCATGGAAGAGACAATACTTGATATGTTATGGAAGAAATTTCAATTAGAATTAAATTACACACTGCTTTACTCCAAAATTTCAATTTTATTTAAATTTATTTAGAATATATGTTGTTGGTTCAAAAAGTACTTGTATTTGAAGACAGATGTCATTATTAAAGAAAATTGTTGTAATAGTTGTTTGTTATTAGGAGTTAAACGTAGCCGAAACAAATTTGGTATTGATTCAAAAACTGGTTTTGATTTGGTAGCCATTTGCTGCAAAATCAAAAATGTATTGGTGCCTAAAAGAATTGTCAACTTCCTTTTGCGCTGAGTTGTCACCGTCGGTGAGACTTGATATCATCATTATGCTCCTGAAATCAATCAAAAGTATACACAAATGGGTTACTTCAGTTGATTCTTCTCTAAAGAAGGTGAATCGGCCAGAAAATTTATGAAGAAGAATTTTCAAGGTGCGACAGGCATCATGATCATGAATATCAGTAACTGTGACTTAGCTGTTGAGTGAGTCATGACGCATAACTAGAAACAAGCCATTTTCAACGCTACCAGCGACATTTCTTGGAATTTCAAATGATTTATTGAATGACACTCAAATTTCAATTATCTAAGATACTTCGCTGTTTTCAAAGAAGCAGCGTACCTGAAAAAAAGTTATAGAAGGAATTTTAGAATGACAGAAATGAGAAGTTTTAATTAAGATATATTTATTTCATAATATATCTATACTAAAATTAATTTTAGCAGAATTATTTTCTGAACAATGTTATTTTTATAAGGGAACATAACTTTACTCTCTTAATCACAAATGAAGAATTATAAAAGTTTAAATAAGAACGTTAAAATAATTAGAAATTGTTTTCCTAAGGATAATTAAAACCCTCATTTTAATTAGAATCGACAATAAAACGTCTAGTTCAGTGTATGTTAATTTAGTGTTTCGAATATTAATAGAGTTGGGTATTTTTAAACATATGTTTCCTTTTTTGTAAATTACACAACATTTAAAATTCTCATAAAATTAATTCACTCATCAAATTTTTAAAAAAATATTCTAGTTTATTTAATTTTTCTGACATTGAAGTATTAATTTCAGATGTATTATATAGTTTCTAAATGATGTTCAAATTTATTTATAGTTATAGTTTTCCTATGAAAAATATTCGTCTTTCTATTTAAATAATAATTTTGTCGGTATGCAAAACGATAGCAGATTCACAAATTTGAAATAACCTTAGCAATGTGTGATTTCATACACAGAATTTTAGATTAGTACTTTGACAGATTTTTGAAGACTTAAATTATGTAAAAATGAAAGCTAAATATATAAATTCAAATTCTGAAATTATAGCAAATTATCAAATTTTTGTAAAATTTTGTGCAAAACTGACACTTCTTAAGAAAGCTTAAATTAATTAATAATAAATTCTATAGACGGAATTTTCTTGAAATAAATTGAAATGGACGCTGGTCTGATAGGAAAAAAAAAATATCACTGAAATACTCTGTCATCTACGAAGTTGCTTAAACGTTTTGCTACCTTGGAGTACTGATGCACAACTCTATTTAAGACATCTATAATGTAAATGTGCTCAAAGTATTTATAATGAAAATAACAATAGCAAAACTATATATATCAACACACAAAAAGCAAACACAGCATAAACTTTATATTGCAAAATATTAGTTACTTAATCAATTTAATAATATTCGGTGACAAAAGTTCTGAAATAATAAATAAACGGAATATGTAAGATTTGTGCATGTCCTACAATAATAAGACCTATGTTTTATAACCATATGACCTGCAACGCGTATTACAGAATGGTATTGAACAAAAAGGATTTTAAATGAAAACTTTTTATGTGAAAAAGTAATATGTCCAAAAACTACATTTTTTAATTTCTTGCATATTTTAAACATGAAAAAAAGCACATCGCTTAAGATAATTTTAAATATTTTTTCTCCATTATCTAAATATAAAAATTTTTTAAGCTGAAGGACTTCCAACTAATATAATGCATTTTTAGAGCTAACTGCAATTTGAATAAATAGAACCATATTTTAATATTTTTTTTTTATGAATTGATGGCCATACTGAAAAACTAAGTATGGAACGAATAAAGACAAGTAAAGTAATTTACTGTTTTTCTATTATAAGGTAATGTGTTAATTTTTTATGTTATAATAAATCATGATAATGTTGAATTTAAATCAAAATTAATCATTATTTATGTATGTCCAAAACTCTAAGCATTCACTCAATTTATAAATACAAAATGTAAAGTTGTAAATAAAAACATGATTTCTTTTTAATATAGTTTTATAAGAAGTAAAACAAGAGACTGCATCTGAATATTAATTTCATATTTTCAGAAAGATCTGGGATTTTATACGGAGAAATTAGTGAAAATGATTCGATAAATCAGACATATTCCTGTTTAAAAATAAGTAACTTTTTAAAGGCTTACAATTAATATATACTTTCTTTAAATATGAAGAAAAATATATATCTGCCGATAAATAATCATCGTAGAAAAGCACATAAAGGATCATCAGGGTAATTAGATAAATTATTTAAACTGAAGAACACTTTTATTCACAATACATAAATTTTCAGAAATTTTATGTCCATCGCTTTACTTTCAGTTTTCTCTTTACAGTGCTGCAGAACTGATTTAAATGCAAATTTTAGTATACGAATATTATATATTTGCAATTTGTTTCCTTCAAACTTTATTTCAAATTAAACTTGGATATTTTTATAATACATTTTAAATTTTCCATTTATTAAAAATAAAGGATATCTCTATTTTTATCTTATTCTATGACATTTTTTTTTTCTTTTTATCAAACGAATCTACAGTTCCTTTTCTATTGTGATTACCTTAGAGTTTAACTTTTTTTTTTATTTAATGAATACAATTAGGTTTATCTATACAACAATTGATTATTTTTTTAAAAAAAATAAACATAATTTAAAGGGATGAAAATATTTACTAGAAGGATAGTACTTCTATCTTGAAACAATAAAGAAACATCCATTTTATCCAGTAAAGGTAACTGGATAAAATTTGAAGCAAGAAGAGATATCCCCAAAAGATCTAACTGTACCAATTTTACCAACTACTATATTTATTTTCTTCCTACGTCTTTTCTGTATACTTTTTCCTATTTCCCGAATATTCTCCAACTTGTGTCATAAAAAAAAAAGAAAAATTGGATATAAAATCATTCAAGAAAAAGTTTATTACATATACACAAATGACATATAAAAATTATTAAAATAGACTTATAATAATATGTTTATTTCCTTAATTTCCAATTTTAGATCAAAAACATCATTCTTACGAAATGTCGGAAATCATAGCCAATATATAAACCTAACAGTCTATGTGATATCCAAAGATCAACTTTTCCAATTTAAATGCTGAAAGAATATCTCCTCGATCCGCTATTTCCTCCTATGGCAATGACTGCCCGGAAGATTCCGCCCGGACAATTCTCTTCTTTCCTAAAAATCTCTCTCTTCTCTAGGACCCCAATAACAGCCCCTTCAATCTTCCGAAATGTCTAATAACAGTGAATGTTATCTCGGATTGACACCGAGAGTACCCAACTGCACTTTTACTTGAGTATATAAGAAGTTCCTATCCATCCCTTGCTGTGGTCATTTTTCTATATGCGAGTTTCCGATGAAAGTTTTTGACCTTCCATCGTCTCATATATCTGTAATACACATTTTTACATTGAAATTTTCGCTTTTCCGTGTGACAGCAAAAGTGTCGTTCCCGCACATCGGAAATCTTATTCACAGAAATTGTCGTTAGTGTATATTATTGACGAATTGAACGGAAAAAAAAAGCTTTTCACGAAAAGGTTTTGCAATGAAGAGAAATAGTATTTACTTCAAAAAAAATCTAAAATGTAAGTGTTTTTTTTTTTTTTTTTTTTGAGAAATGATGTCGATCATTTTTCAAAATTAACTCTTTACACATGCTGTGTGCACCTTTTTTTAAGATTAAATTTTATATTCAATAGAAACATGCTGTTTCCTGTTTGATCCCTTTTCTGTTTAAGTTCTTAAAAAAATAGGTGAACGGTTCGTTATTTTGAGAATGTTTGAGAATACTGTAGCTAAAATAAATTGTATTGCACAATAAAATAACCATTAAATAAAAAATTTACTGTTATATCATTCAATCGCATTTATTACATTACTTTAAATTGGTGTACAAGTATACATAACCTGAGGTTTTTTTTTAAAAAAAAATATTTAATATGTTTCACAAAAAAAAAGGTGTAGGTAGAGCTTAAATTAATTTCACTTTTTAAATTGAGTGTAAAACAATAATTATGTTTAAATATATAAAATTAAAAATCAGAGGCAAATACTTAACAAGTAATTTAGGCATATTCCTATTTATAGGAAGGAAAAAGAAAAATAATTTTTGATTTTAAGTTGCATTCACAAGAAAAGTCTGGAAATGTTAACTGCAAAAATGAGGAAAACAACTAAAGATTAAAAATTATAAAATTCTGTAGAGTAACAAATTTTTCCTCCTAGAAAATCTGAATTAACATTAAAACGACACTAGAATTCTTGCAGTTTTTTAAGGTGTAAAACACATTTTTTTATTATTTCAAACAGAAATTTTAGACAATATTTATTTATCATGGGCCTTTCAAACTGTTATAGAAGAAAGTATATTTCAGTATACCATTTCAATACTATTTATAAATCATATTAGTTGTGTGTAAAATAAAAAAGAAACTTTTAACAAATTATTAGTTTATTTTAACACTTGCCCGCAGCTAACTGTGCTGCGAACAAGTGAATTCATACAAATAGTATCTCCCGCCAAACCCAGTTCTATTTCCAAAACAATAAGGACGTTGCCAACACGCAATAGATAAAAACTGGGTCGATGGCGTAGGGTTGGCATAAGAAATTATTTTACATATATCTTAAATAAAGACATATTACATACATGTTAATGAAATAAAATATATTGGATACAAACAAGTGAAATGTAGATAATAGTACAAACTGGTCCAAACACATTTTATGAAAATTGTATGGTGATGACGTTTTTCAATATAATTAAAGAAATGTTCTGAATCAACTTAAATGAAAAAAGAGGTATATTTATTAAAATAACAATAATATTCAAAATTATCAAACATATTGTAACGTCCATAGTTAGTAAAAGGATACGAAGAACAATAAATGATAAGTATACACTTGTTATTAGTGTCAACAGTGAATTGTATTAGTACAGTCAAGTTGTGTGTGATTGAAGTGAATCGAATTTAAGAACTAGACTGAGGAAAGTAATATTCCTAGAATACCACATTAACCATTTCATACAGAACAAACAATAGGCACATGCTGAAGAAACGTTTTACTTTTAAAACTAGTCGCAGTTAAGAAAAAAAAAAAGGATAATTAGGTACGAGAAGAATCAAACATGTAAATGCTTTGTCCTTTGTATGTGGGTTTTCTTGCTATATTCTCTAAAATTTAGCAATTATTCTTTACCGATTTGATAAAAATAAGACAAAATTTACGAAACAAATCAAATAGAAAATTACATGACTATATAACATATTTTATACACAGTATATCTCTATCGTGTGCGTATAGACTTCACAACGTTTCAAACCTATAAGAAGGTTTGCCCATGTTAAAACATTTGAAATGCTTCTCTTTAAATAACAACGCATTTAAAAATTATTGACTGTTTCCATTCAATAGAACAACTTACTCGTTCATATATTTTTAAGTGTTAAATTAAATAGAATTCAGAAAATACCTTCTTTTATAAAATCATGATAAAACTACAGTAAGTAATTAAGAGAACTATTGCAAAGTTTTAATTATTATGAAAAAATAACCGAAAATTATGTTCAAAATTTATTCTGCATGTTAATTTCCTTTTACGTACATAATGTTATTAATTATTGCTATTAATGCTCATTTGTTTGGTTTCAGGAAGCCTTAGATTTAAATAACCAGCAGTATTGTAAATTTTATTATTTTTATCCTGGAATATCGTAAGGCTTATAAATTATTGAAAAAATCATTAAGATAGAAATTAAATTTTTATTTATTATTCTTTAGGCTTCGCTTCCTAGTTACCATCCAGAGTTATGGAATTCTCTCTGCTTACGACATTGTAGAACTCAACATATTGAACACTGTCTTTTCCATATTGCTGGTTACTTCAATCTACGGCTTCCAGAAAACAAACAAATTGACATGAATAGAATAATTATGAATCGCAACATTATGTGCACAAAAATCAGTTTACGTGTAGGATAAATTTTTTCTAGGTATACCATTTTTTTTCTAAATAATATTAAACACTGTACAATATTTATACGTAGAAACTTTATTGAAAAGAAGTATTATTCGCGTTCCAATTAGATTTTGTATATGAGAAATTGTTATTATTCAATATTTTTTTTATTATTAAATATTAGATTTTGTTCCCATTTACTCCAAAAACATAGGAAAAAATATATTACTAAATGCATTAAAATAATCAATATAATAATTATATATCAATAAATAATGGTCTACCGGTAAATACTAGGATACTAAGAACAACTTTAAATCATTTGAGAAATATTTGCTACTTAATGAAATCTTCGGATTTCTTTATTTGAATAATGTACTTATTTAATTAATGAACTTAATATCTTAAATTTAGCTTCAAAATTTATCAAGACTGAATGCGAAATGGAAAATTCGAGCATGATTTTTAAATTTGAATTACTTACAATAACTTATCCTGTTGAAATCTTAGTAAAGCTAAGAAAGAATTAAAATTGTTTACAGAATAATCCCTTTAACCGAAGAAAGAATTTAATACGTATGCATTTGCATAGTAAATTATTCTAATGCAGTTATTTAAGTAACGAAGAAAAACTGTTTTTGAGCTTTATTTAAATATGTTATACTCCATTTCGAGTTCCTGTCTTTAGAATGCATTTGAATTAATTTCAATTATAAGTTATTACATTAAGCATGTCAACTTGGAATTTAAGATGTTAAAACCGATGAGAATTAAATACTTTCATTTCACTGAAAATATATTTCAAAATTAAAATATCCCATCTGCATAAATATACTACATATTAGAAAATATTTCATTGCAAATAATATATATTTACCATTATTTTAGGAAATAATATAAATATTTATGACTCGTAGGGAAATTTAATTTCTCTGTAATCAACAAATTATTCATTAAAACAGTTCCTTTCACTCTTAAAGTATAATTTTTTAACAATTAACACAATTATCAAAATAGATACATTTATAAAACTTCATTTTATAATTTACTCTTATGTATTTGAATTTTATTTATTTTCTTAGATTTCATTTGAGATTTTTACAAAAATAGCATGTAAATATTTAATTCAGAGAAAGAATGTTGGAATTTATTTTATCTTTAACTTTTTAATATTCATAGGGTTGAAAGTTAACTCGTTTAGTAATTAAATTTCTCCAAATGAATATTTTCCGACTGATATGTATTATTTAGATACTAAATATATGTATACAAAAACACAACATAATTTGATTAATTTAAATTCTGAACTGATTAAGAAGTATGTATGTTGTCTTAAACGCCTTCTTTATTGCAAATGATTGTCTGTTACTCCTCTTCAGTATTGTGGACATAAAATGTAAGTTTCTAGAGCATTTTCAGACAAATTGTTCGATTTATTCTAAAATAAATAAGTATTACTAACCTACTACATATAGAAAGAACAACTGCAACAGAAAAGAATTTTTGAAATGTATTCTTTATTACTATCAAAGAGCATGAGAAATAGTTTGAAATATAAATTTTTTCCGTTTTATTACTTAATAAATTTAAAACAAATTCAAAATGAATAGATAAGATTTTTTAAAACCTTTACCTGCGAAAGAAATTTCTTTAAATAAACTCAAATGCATTATTTGGCAAATAAAAGTCTAAATAGTCCAGTTTATTTATTGACTTTCTAGTCATTTTCTTTAAACACTTATTCGGAATAAAAACAAATATACCATTTAAGGTGTATGAAAATAACTGCTCATTCATTTGACGAGCAGTTAAATATTTTGTACTTTAATTCTGAAGGAAAAGTAACCATATAAATTTTCACTAATCATAGATTTTTAAAATAATTGTAGTATATTTTATTTTACAACTGTAAATAAGATAAATGATATATTTCAACAATCGATTTCATTTGTCAAGACATTTTAACCAATTACTTTATGAAATTACATCATTACATTCAGAAAATTATTAATATTTATAAAACACCAATATTTATTTCTATTTCTTTCAGAATTTTATTTAAAATGAGTTTTCTCTATATGTACATATATATAGGACTCCAAAAAGACATTGAAGCAAATTTACCAAAATGTATTGTATTGTATTATTTCTTAATAAATTTATTACAAATTATATTTCACTGTTTAAAATATTACACATTTCATAGAATATATTATGGTACATTAATAAATTATCTCGCAATATTTAGGGATAAAAATTGCATTAATTATATTAAATAATTCCTTTCATCTACCTTCTGTTGAATATCAGTCAATTTACATAGCAAACTTAAATAACGCCGAATACTGGGTCTCTTTGATTATTGGACTGTGATGTAAAGAAATGATCCATTTCCCTATCCATTTAATAAAGAAATAAAATACTTATGAAAAATAGGACTCAAAATAGAAATTGGATCAAATTTGACGAAATATATTAAATTTCATTATAATTGAATAAATTTATTACAAATTGTATTTCACTAATATGTTAGGTATTGCACATTATAAAGAACATATTAGATACTATAAAAAAATCTTTCACAGTGTTTAGTAAATTATATCAAAACAAAGCCCTTACAAAACGGACTATGTTTTTTCATTATTTTTGTGAATAAATACTTTTTTAATATTTACTACATACCTAAGATAAATTGTGTTAATTTAAATCAATAGATTTAAATATTTGATTTATTCTGTGTCAAATAAAATTAATAACACTTTTTTTTCTTTTCTTAAATGTTTGGGAGCTCTAGCTCACATCTAAAATTTAAATATATTTGGTGAAAAATACCCTTCTCTGAATATAACTACACTACGTATATATATAGAAGAAAAATTTATTATTAATGAAAAATTGATTAGCTTGCCAATTCCAATAAAATTATATTTCGTGTTTCTTAATAAATTATATTTCAATGGCTTTCCTTAATTGAGATTATATTTCATTATTTTTCAAGCAAATCTCAAAGGAGTAGAAATTCCTTCAAAATTAATTTGCATGCCAAGTAAAAGACAAAAAAGCGTGTTAAGAGAAACTTTTCAAGCAAACTGTCTACCCTGAAACCAAAAACTATAACACTGGATTTCGTAAGCCAGGAACTCCTGAGAGTAAGATTCTCATTTAACTTCTCATTATAGGATGCAGTTTAAAAGTTATTATCCTTCAATATATTTTAATAAGTTATTTTTCAATCTGTTGGGTGGCAGGCCTGTAGATGCTTTTAAGCATTAAGGAGGAACACAAATAAAATTTCATTTTATTGATGATATAAAATAAATTTATTCGCGTCTGCTTGTATTGGCTTATGTAAAATGCATTTTAAAAGAATGTTAGTAATTTGAAAAGACTTTTTGTAGTTATATTTTAGATGAAAGATAAATTTAAAAAAAATATATAATTATATACTATTAAAGAAAAAAAAAATTGTAATTATCTCTTATTTCAAACACTGAATTTCGAAATCACTACTCTGTTGAATGATTGTTGATTTAATTTCTAAGGAAATCCCCTTGTATGTAGAAACTTTTTCAGAATATCTCATTCAAAGAAATTTTCAAACATAATTTTATTAACATGAGCTCAAATATTATTGTTTGAAGAAAATGGCATCCACTAAAATGCGTGAGCATAAAATCTGGGATAAAGGATGTTAGATTCGAAAGATTGACATTATAATATAATATGCTTTGAATAATTACATTTTCTTTGCTTGAGGTATATTTACATTGCTAAGTTATATATAATTTATCATTTTATCATATGATTTTATTTTAATAACCGAATGCAATATCATTGTCTTTTGCAATAATTTATCATTTGCTCTTCTTTTAATATTTAATTTAATAATTGAATTTCATGGTATAGTCTTCTCTTCTCACTCTTTTTGTTGTTATCGTTCGTACAATTTTTGAACTTAATAATGTTTTGCTTGTGAAAATATAAATGCATCTGGAATTTGAAGAAGGTATTTTCTTTTCTTGATAGTAATTTATTCTGGAGATCGTTAGAATGATTTCGGTATTCTAGGTAATAATCAATTTAAGTAATTTATTTATTAACTTAACAGTGGTAAAAAACGTTAGAACATGCTGAAATGAATTTAGAAAAGACAATTAATTTTTTTTTACTTTATTTTTTAAATTTTATTCCTTGAGGTATTATGCTCAATATAAGAACAAGAATAATTATCCTCTAGAATAAAGAAAATCATTTTATGAAATTTATGTGTATATGGAGAACAGGAGAAATTGTTTGGAATTCTTTTTGAAACACTTTGTACTATTTGATAGCAGCCTCCTTATACCTAGTAGCAGCGTCTATTCACCTAAATCCTAAGGTAAGCATTTCACTTAAAGTAAATGTTTCTCCACAATTGAGGTAAATTTTATTAATTTAAAGCAATTTAAACGTAAAAAATTATGATTTTTTTTAAAGTCGTTCGGTATATATTTCTTCCATAAATTATAATATAATTGACGATTTGATGCAAATTATATAACTGTTGTTAATTTTTATTGTTGTAAAAATACTAAAAATATATTACTACTTAAAATAGTGTATATATATATATATATATATATATATATATCAAAAGTATATTGCTTGCTTTCAATTTATTTTCTACTTTGATAAGAGAAATTTGTAATATTATCCAGGAAATAATTTTTGAATATTTCATTCGTTGATGAAAAATGCGAAATATGATCATTTAATTTATTTAAATCTTATTAAAATGCTCATTTGCATATACAAGCCTTTTAAATACACATTAGATACAGCACATATCACTTATTCATGAAATGCATATAATTTACTTCCATTATATGATCTTTATATTCTGAGTATACTAATTATACTACTGTACGAGTATGCATTCATATACTGCTGTTTGTAGAAAATGCAACACCATGAAAGA
This sequence comes from Nephila pilipes, assembly GCA_019974015.1. NCBI lineage: Eukaryota > Metazoa > Arthropoda > Arachnida > Araneae > Nephilidae > Nephila > Nephila pilipes. Next base: position 16,712 of record BMAW01055508.1, read on the forward strand.
ATCATCAGAATCAAATGAAATTTAATGCAGAAACGACTTGTACTGATACAAATAAATGATGAAATTTTCAAAACAAAAGAAACAAATTAAGCGTCCGAAATCAGTATTTGGTGCAGCCACCATGCGCTGCAATAAGTGCTGCTATACGACGTGGCATGGAGTCAAACAGATGTTGAATATCTGCTTGAGGAAGAGAATTCCATATCGCTTGTATGCGCAACCAAAGTTCGTCTTTGGAAACTGCAGGACGCGGATCACGAGCGAGACGCCGACCAACCATATCCCACACGTGCCCAATAGGCGACATATCCGGTGAATAAGCAGGCCAAGGAAGAAGTTGCATGCGTTGTGCTGAACAGAAGTCTCGAACAGTCCGCGCAACATGTGGGCGTGCATTATCCTGCTGAAAGATAGCTCCAGGGATGCCTTGAAGGAAAGGAACGACTTCGGGCTGTAGCACTTCACGGACGTACCTGTTGCTATTGAGATTACCCTCAATTCGTATCAAATTGGATCGTCCATGATACGAAATCGCACCCCAGACCATAACTCCGGGTGTTCGACCACTATGTCGTTCAATAATACACTCAGGAAGGCAGCGTTGACCGGCATAACGTCTAACACGAACACGGCCATCATGGGTCCACAAATTGAAGCGTGATTCATCTGAAAAGACAACTTGGTGCCAATCAGCTCGCCTGTCTCTGTGCTCAAGAGCCCACTGCCGACGCAGCCGTCGATGATTCGCCGTGAGGGGAATCCTGTATAAAGGCACCCTTGCACGCAATCCACGGCGCAGCAGACGACGACGAATTGACGAAGCCGACAATTGTACACCTGTAGCAGTAGACCAACGTGCTGCCAGCTGCCTGGAGGAAGCTGTGCGATCATTCACCGCCATGCGGAGCAGGTGTCGATCATCGCGCTCTGACGTCACCTTCTGTCGTCCAGTGCCTGTTTTTCGAGTTGTTCGGTGCTCGTCGGTCCACTGCTTCCAAACTCGCATCACTGTGGAACTGTTCCGCTGCATACGAGCTGCTATTGCGCGATAGGAAAATCCTCCTTCTCGAAGGCCGATTATCCTCCCTCGTTCAAACTCCGTAAGTTGCTTGAATTTCTTATTCTTCCGTCGTGGAGGCATACTCAGGTCTCACTAAACGTTTGCCACTAACAAATAATCATAGACTTTTTTCAACGTCCCGCTACAGCACTTTATTTATACGTTTTCAGCATCAATTCAGAGGGCGCCGCGCACGCGCGATGGCTCTGAAACTTTATTAATTTGCATAATATCCTATAATTGACATTTGCTGCGAATTTCATTTGATTCTGATGATTCCTTCATGGTGTTGCATTTTCTACAAACAGCAGTTTACATTATGTTGAATATTGCTAAATAGCATAAAATTATATGTAAATTTATAATTAAATTCTTAGTATATGTTAGTACGTATGTGTAGTTTCTGAAATAAATTTTTGATGATTAAATTTTAAAGACTGTTAGTCGAAGTGATTTCTATTAAAAACTATATCATTAGAATATAATAAATATTTAAAATTTGAAATATTTTAATAAGTAAAGAATGTAAGCAAAACTTTAATTTTTGAAGCTTTTAGTTTTGGTTTTGGGAAACAAAATACAATTTTGAAACATATAATAGGATATCAAGATTTCAATTGTGAATTCGGATGCATTTCTTTACGTCTAATATAAAATTCTTAAGATTTGGTTAAGAAATCGAAGATATTACTTTGAGATTATTAACTCCTCTTGTACTGTATTATAAGAAATATTTATGACTTATTTTTACTGATAGAATTTTTGATATTCATTCTAGAATTCATTGTCTTTTGATTTTATCATTAAGTTACAATGAAATAATAATATATGATTTCGTTATTTAAAAAAAAAAAAAAAATCGGGAAACAACACTGATTTCTTATCAATATAATTTTGAGTTTCTGAAAAGAACTGTTTAAACAAATTCGCCCCCACGCTCAAATATATTAATTAAATGGATTAATTAAGGAATATTTAAAAAAAATATTTATATGCGCAGTATTGTAAGTACTATCACTAAGTTAATTAGGCTAAAATTTAACATTGGAAGGTATATAATTCTTGTAAAAAGTAAACGCAAGAAAAATAAAAATATGCCACAATTTTCTTTAATTGCTGTTTCAAGAAGTTTTCCTTTTAATTTTTTTTCTCTTTCACTTTCATTGAACGTATATAAAAGCTTGATTTAGTTGAAACACAGCTTCATTAATACCGTTTTCAGTATTTTTAAGAGATTTTTTTTATGCCTGCTATTCTACATAATTAATTTAGGTTCCTTTATAATGATAAAAACTGTTTCTTTCTCTAGGTGTGTTTATATTTTGATTCATAATGAAGAAAATAAGTGTTATTTATGTTTATTTTTTCATTGTAACCTTTTAAAAATGTTTATAGAATCGAAAAAAAATATGCTTAAAGAAAAAAAAAAAAGATATACCGTTTATTTGCTTCTAAGTACTTAACACGATCCGTTAGTGATAACGTGGGGAAATATTTGCTTCAAAGCGATATATTTAAGCTTTTCTATATGTTAAATAACATTAATTAACCCGTCGTGCTCTTTCCCGGGTTTCTATTAACTTGTTTCCTGCCTTATAAATATTTAGTTTTCCGTCTGAAAAGAAAATTTGTATAAAAAGATCCTTTTTAGTAACTGTGTTTGTATTTTTTTTTTTATCATATTTGGATTTTTATAATTTGTACAAAGTGAAAAGGCCATTAAAAGTGAAAGTTATTTCATTTTTTGACAGTGTTACTTAAGTACTTAATTCAAAAAATACAAATTATTAAAATCAAATGAAATTTGTATTTTCGGACGAATATAGAAGATGTTAAATTTTAATGGAAATCTTTTATTTCAATTAAATTAAAAATATTAACTATAGCTTATTCAAGGATTTTTTTTTACATTTTGATATTTATCTCACAAAAAGTAATGTCTTAAAATGAATATTTAATATAAATTTTAAATTGACTATTTTAATCTTAATTTATTCGAAGCATTTTCTCTTGGTGAAATTTTATGCTTCGTTAAAATTTGATGTTGAATTGTTTTAAATTTGCTTCAGTAAATATTCATTGAATGTGTTTAATTATATATTTTAATATGATTATATTTGATCCATATAACAGTTTAAAGAACAATTGCCTTAAATAGTATTATTGGCAGCAAACGGAGTAATTACCATATTATTCATTTCCGAAAGCATATTGTGTACGGTGACACGATTATTATAATATAATAAAAAACATACAAGACATCGAAGCAGCGAATGCTTTACTTTTGTTGGTACAGGCACAAGTGACTGAGTTCCCAGACCTCATTAACTGTTATGCGAATGCGCGGCCAGTGTTACATGGCACAGACTATTTTAAACTGGGGGATAAGAACAGTAAATATGCATTGATATCCTACAGCTATGCACAAGAAGACTGTTATAACACTTATCCAATTCCATCGTAGTTTAATTCATTTCATGAATTTTAACTAATTCTTACGTAAACATTAAAAATGAATAGAATTTAGTTATTGAGATAATGGAACACTTTTTAACAGTCAAAAAAAAATAGAAACCACGTTTATTGTTAGGTGCATATTTTTTTTTTCGAAATGTACCATATTTTTAACGCATATATTATTTTTAATTTATTCACTGATAAAACAGCTCTACAGAAATTTAAACTACTTATTTCTGCCTCATTTGTTGGATTAAAAATCAATGAAAATTTATTTATCCACACATAATATATAAATTATTCCAACAGATGACTAACTAAGGCATTTTTAACCGCATAAATAGAACTTAATAAAATGCTTAATGAGTATTAACTTTATTTATTAATTTGTGCTTAGTGATTTTTTTCTTGAGACATGTTAAAAAACTTAACTTTATACACTTATAATTAGAAAAAGGATAATTTAAAAATGCTTTTAATGAATGAAGAATTATATCTAAAAAGAATTTTGCTAATTAGATATATTTCTATATATTTCACACCGAATAATAAATGCATTTAGTTGTATATAGTTTGTAAACTACAAAAAAAGAAAATTCAGGAACAAGCAATGCAAATTTTGAAATTATATCTCAATAGTTGCATTTTATAAAAAATGAAATTTCTCAAAGATATTCAAATTAAAATGATTCGAAGAATTTTTAAAGAAGCATTTGAAGAAATTAAAAGAAATTAATCAAAACTTACAGAAAATTAATTGAATACATTTATGATTGGAAAATATTAGAATTTTTAAATTTTATGAAGTTAAATATTTCAGTAAATACAGTAATCATATGTAAATTTCAAACAAATATTTTCATTACACTTTTTATTTATTAAAAGTTTAACGTAAGTTAATAATTTAATATGATTAGTTATCATATTAAATATTTAACTTAAGTTATTAAATGATTTTTTTTTTCATTAAGAAACACATTAGCAACTAATGTATCCTGAAATATAATATACTACAATCATTAAAAAGTCAGACTCTTAATTCAATGAAACAAATCTTGCAATAAATTAATAAATGTAACGCAGAGGTACTAATGTGTTTCAGAACATTTACATTCTGATTTATTCTTTTAATCATGAAAACTCTGAAAATGGTGATGTTATTGAGAGTAAAGAGCCTGAAAGAAGTAATTGAAAGTAAAATTAGGAAACATTGCGCTAGAATGATATTTTTTTGTGCTCGAGAGACAGTATTTAAGCGTTTTAATCCTAAAAACCAATTTTAATTTTATTTAGTAATGAAACAAGAAGCACGGTAACACGTATATTGTTCCTCAGTAAGTTCCATTTAGACTTTCCAACGTTTCAATTTAAATGTTACAACACAAATCTCTTGATCTACCATTTCCTCTTCGGAGAATGGCCATCCGGAACATTCTAGATGGACAATCTTCCTTTTCCCAAAGGGTCTACTCTAGGACCCCAATAACAGTCCCTTCTATTTTCTGAGATGTGTAATAACACAGTATGGTATTTGGGACTGACACCAGGGAGGCCGCATTGTACTATTACTTGGGAATATAAATCAGTTCCCGTTTCTTTTCCTGCAGCAAGCAATTTCCAGATGGTGATGAAAGCACTAGATACACTGCAATTCTCAGATCACAGTTATATGGGAGTTTTCTTTTTTTTTTCCTTTTTAACCGCACTAAGGGGGAAACAGCGTCATTTTTCATCCAAGAAGAGAAGTTTTGCTTTCACATATGACAAGGAATGATAGGTGTTAGCATTATAAGAGTTTTTGTTTTCCTTTTATTTCTGTGAATGTTGTTCAGTGATTTATACATAAATGCAGTATCGCTTCTAAAACGGATTTTCGTTATATAAATAAAACTGTTGTGATTTAAAAAAAGTGTATGATCCAAATTATAAAGATTGATAAATAAAAGATTATAATTTGTGTTTACTTTTGAAAGTATTGCTTGCTGTAGAAGATTTCTGTGATATTATTTTGATACAATTTTTACCACATTGTTATCTTACAAGAATTCTCTTCTTTACAAAACACATGGCATAATTAAAAATATACAATTTTTATACCTTGAAAAACAGCACAATTATTCTCATTAGTAATGTGACAAAACATACATATATTTTAACTAAAATGCATGATGAAACAAATGAAATGAAGATCATTTTTATATATAAGGCATTTAAAATTGAAATGAAAGATAATTATTAAAAATGTGAATAGATTGTTAAAAAAAATGTAAACTATGTATTATTCAATTGTTGACACTATATTTTAAGTCCTTTTGAGAAAAAGAAATTAAACTAAATTGGTGAAAGGAAAATTAGAACGCAAATCTCTAAGCAACAAAGGAAAACTATTTCCTATCTAGTTAACTACGTTTTATAATTTTAATTCATTGTAACTACTTTCATTTTTTAGAAAACTATTATTATACACTATCTACAACTATTTAGAGTTTTCACGAGGTTTTATGCGTTTGTGCTTTTTTTTGAATTTTTGTATTTTTTATATACTGTGCCATTCCATATGTTCTTAAAAAGGAAATTAAATGACGGTTTGAAAATTTTCTTTTAAGTCGTTAATACATTAATTACATGAAAAAGTGAATATTTAAGCTCCTACTCTAAGTTAATTAAAATTTGTTGGCTATTTTTTAAAATAAATTTTACAATAATATACTTTATTTTTATTCAGACAAGAAATAAGACGAATTTGTTCGTATGTATGTGTATGGTAGCCGTAAGACAAATATATCGTTCGATTTCATTATGTATTTCATTTTTGTTTTGAATCTGCGATATTTTAAAGTTTTATTCGGCTTATACAAATATAGCATTATATTCATCCTTTTAAAATCCCTGTTATGTTATTTTTGTGTTGCAATCTATTTCATTTGAATGATAATCATCACCGCCACATTTTTTAAATTTAATATAAGTAAGTTTCTACATTCATTTGCTAAGTTTTATATAATAAATATGTAATTTAATACACATCAGTCTCTCTCTCTCTCTCTCTCGTCAGTCTCTCTCATGTCACGTAGTCCCACTTTTGAATAGAACGAACGAATTTCGGAAGGTTAGGAAATTGTTGAAGATGATGTACGCTCTGCTCAAACTGTGGCATCGAGAACTGATGAAAACATTTAAATAATTAACGCAATCATGCATAAACACCGTCGTTTGAGTGTTCAAATGATGTCGGATATTACGAACTTTGACAGAGAGACAATAATAAAAATTAATTTTAACTGAAAATTTGCATGTGACGAAAGTTTTCGAAAAACTGGTACCAAAAAACCTGACATTGGTGAGAAAAATGAACAGGAAAAACATTTGCTCTGAGATCATGCAACGCTTCACAGAAGATCATGAACTGATTGAGAAAGTCGTCACATATAAAAAAACGTAGAAGTTTTAGTACAACCCTGAAACTGAATGACAATCATTGCACTGGAAGGCCACAACATCGCGAAGGGCCATAAAACGCTCGGATGACCAAGTCCAAACTGAAGGTAATTCTTTTTGTTTTCTTCGATACTGATGGTGTGACCATAATTGAATGGGTACCTCAAGGTCAAATGGAGAAACTGTAGTACTACATTGAGGTCTTGAGATAACTTCGGGAAAGAGCAAGGAGAAACAGGCCAGATCTGTGGAGCAACAACTTGTGGATTTTGCACCAAGACAACCTTTCGTCTAATCTTCTTGAAGATGAGAATTAAACTGATTCAAACTAGGATAACATTAGGATATTTTAAACAATAAAATAAATAAAAAAAAATGTTCCGAGTGTTTCTGAATCTCTTTGCTACTTTCAAAAAGATAAGTACTAAATATGAAATAGAAAAACTAAGTTTTTTTTTTTTTTTGAATAAATGATAGAATCTTAGAATGGTAGAATGGTCCTTAAATACTTGACTAAAATTTATTCTCAGTAAATTCGGATTTAAAAATCTTACTTCTCAAAAAATTTATTCTAAAGGTTAAGAACGTCCATCAACCAATGATATTCTTGATTTTTTTTCTCTCTCTCTCCTACCTTATCCAAGTAAGTTTCTTAATTCTCTGATAAACACAGTTAGCCTGAAAATTAATTAAACTTTTTTTTCTTTAATTAAAGTCCGCCATTTGAAAAAGAAATTCCTAGATTGGAATGTTTTAAAACCACAAAATTTTTAAACTGTTGTATTTTGTTCTCTGAATGAAAGTTGTTTGAAGCAAATCCCTGTATTCACTGGAGATAAAGGCCCAGCAAGGCTATATGCTTGAGTTCAAAATCCAACACAGAATGAAAAGTAACTAATTAATCATGCTTCGAAACATTTCTCAAAATTTAAACATTTATCAAAATAATAAAGTTTTATCAACCTTTAATGCTGCAAAATTAAAACAATCAGGTATTTTTTGTCATTGTTTCTTCGAACATTAAATTCCACTTAAAAATTAAACAAATCATATGCATTCAACATAGAAATAAAAAAAAATAAGAAAATATAGTGCTGTAAACAATTAAGAATTATTGATTGCAAATTTTTATATTTTTTTTTTCAAATTGATTTGTCCTAAAATGTAAAACCATACCTGATTTCTTACTTTCGAAAAACATGGTTTATTTTATTTCGAAATACTTACTATATTTTTTTAAGAAAAGCATATGTCTTTAAGTAGTTTATTTTAGTTGAAAATTCACCATTTGGACAGAAATTATTAACACCATTAGTTACTCGAAGTATTTTGGAATATAATTATTGCTTTTTGAAAAATTACATAAACATACAAATTTGCGTATACATACATATATGCGGTCTTCATTTCAATCTTAATCCATCTCAGAAATAGCAAAAATACTATTTTATTTATTATTATTCCAGTGGAAGAATATTTCATAACTATTAATGTTTTAAGTTTAAATTCACATTACATTAAAGGGAGGGTTTGAATGAACTGATCAAGTTACAGCATTCTTTCGGAAACTTCTAGAACAAATAGATTGTGCAAGATGAGCACGGGGAAAGAGATACAGGGTAAATATATTGATTCCATTCTATTCGCTTCTTCTAATGGTGCTCTTTTTTATGTTTGTATTGCTTCCCTGTAGTGTTCTTGTGTGTAGAATATCCGCAGCATGAATAATTGATTGTTAAAATTAAAATGGCTGATCTCTATCCCGATACTGCTTTAAATTCTACTACCAAGTTCGTCTTAGTTTATATATATATATATATATATATATATATATATGATGGATACTTATATAGCCATCCATTTATTTTACATAATATAACTTACATCAAAGGAGTTATAATTTAATGATTTAAGCATTTATTTAAAATAATTAAAAACATAGGCTACATTCATGGCAATAAAATTGAGTAACTTAAAACCAATTATATAATATTAGGTAAGTAACAAGAAGAGTTGTTACATTCCGTTACCGAGACCTCGTATTTAACGCGATTCAATATTTTAGGGGTAAACGATTAATAAAAATGTATCGCTTTATATTCAGGCTAATACGATATATGAAATCGTGGAGTGCGATGCATAATTCCACACGTCGTACCGTGCTTTGCAGAACGCCATTTATCAGCTGTCCAGACAATTTATCTACCTCCTCTATCAAATCACAGATAGGGGTTTGTGATTTCTTGAAGAATATTTTCGATAAGGAAGTCATCTTTGTTAAGTGTCCGAAGCCTTTTTATGAGGTTGCCAATTACCACGATGCTTTCACGTACTATGACACTACTTGTTGAATATTAATCATTTCCTGATTATTTTCCTTACGATAAATTGTGCCACACTTTAACGAGAGAAAAAGAAATATTTCTTCACTGCAATTGCAGACTAAATCTTTTTTCATCAAGGAATAGTATGCATTTCCAGGCCATGCTCATACCAATTCCTAAGTTAGTTTAACAAATAGAAAAAAAAAAGAATTCTTAAGTTTTTAATTTGTGGTCAAGTTTTGAAAACATTCAATCAATAATTTGGAAAAAAAAATACCATTCTTTGTAGTAATTGTATTCTGATTGATTATTACATTTAATTTCCCCATATAGGTTTTCATTTGAAAAAAAAAAATAATTTACTAATCGATATTGAGAAAAATATATGTGTATAAGTAAGTTAACATTCCCATCTTTCTACTTGCTGATTACACAAATGCAATAAAATAATGCAAGATATATAATATAATAAAAATTCAAATGCATTATATATGTATATATGATGAGTGTTTGCCATGAAAGTATGAAAAGCGTTTCAAAATATTATTTTAAAGTAATGTATAAGAATATATTAAAGTAAATTAGCTGTTTCATAATTATAGAAAGAAGTTGATATTGAAAACTACGGAAGATATTTTATTATTTTCAACATAATCATTCCCATTATAGATTTAGTAAATAAATTATTGGTAGCAATAGATTGTACGAACAGATTGTCAAAACTTCTATTTTTTTAAAGCTGATATTGGTTCATTAACGTCACAACACGAGATATATGGGCAAAGTATATCAGAATTTAAAGCTTTGATAAAGTGATAAGGATGACAGCTGAATTGCTACCTCCCTTTCCACACTACGACACCAGGCCAACTGAAGGACTTGAAGATTGAACGTGTATCAGCCCTGCTATACCATGGACCTTTTGTGGCATTAAGAATCGAACCCATATTTAACGAAAATAAATTCAGCAGCTACCACGACCACTAGGCTTTCATAGGCATTTCTGAAGCGGGATTTGCGTTTAATATTATATACAGGGGAAAGGTTCTACTCTAATAAATATCTCGCATGCTTCTTATCTCCAAAGAAACCAAAACATAACTTATACAGTTCCTCTGTAAAATCACATTCAATGTATTTATCATTTTCCTTTGGTTTAATCAGTAACATTTCCCATTTAAATGCTAGGAAACGATAGTCTCTTCATTCACCGTTTCCTTCACAACTAGTTGCCATATATTCTGGCCCGACCGGTGTTTTTTCATTTCCCGAAGGTTTATACAGGACCCCAATAACGGTCCCTTCAATCTTCCGATATGTCAGAGGAAACGAAATGATATCCAGAAGTGATTCACTAGGAATCCCGACGTTGTTTTTTACTCTAAGATATAAATCAAGAGTCCTTTTTTTTTAGAGTGGGCTATTCGTTTTGATGAAAACGATAGATGCGCTGCCATTTTAAGATTGCCCTTAGGGGTGGATTTCTTCCCACATTAATGGGGAGTGGCTTGCTTGAGAGAAAATTTTGCTTAGAGAAGAAGGATCGTGGCAAGAATAATTTTATTTTCCGTTTTCCTATACCATAATGCTTCCCTATATTTGATAATTATTTTATTTTGTACCCTTCTTATTGAGAGAGAAAATTATATACAATATTTCATTCTTAAATGGAACATTATTTATTAAGAGCTTCTCAAACAGGCAATTTTAAAAGTGAGAAAGTATGATCTAGCTTTAAAATAAGAAGCAAATTTCATTTTTTTATTTTTATTAACGAAAAATATTGCTTGTATCACCTCTTTATTTCTAACCACGACTTTTAATTTTTATATATTATTAAAATTTATTATTATAAAATTTCGAAAAGTAATTTTTAATGAAATTTGCTTATAAAATTTAAGAAGAATATTTCAATAAAACATAAAGCATATCACAAAAACTTATTCTTAATTTAGAAAAATATATCTCATGTAATTGAAGCAACATATGTTTATTTTAAAATTTGATCGATAATTTTATTTCACATTTATATTGCTAAGGAAAATATCAAAAAAAAATCTTCTAATAAAATTAAATATTTTAAGAAATCGGAGTTAAATGCCAATTAATAAATTTGTTTGGAAAAAATTCCAAGCAGTTCTATTTTACGGATTTAAAAAGAATTTCTTTAATAAAAAAAGACTATAATGCAAGTATTTTCGCCAAATAATAAAAATAATTTTTTCCTTTAATTCGACGTAGCTAACTTTAGAATAGCTAATGACTTTCAATTTTACATTTTTCTAGTTTTCCAAGGAGTTTAATGTTTACTTTCTAATTTTCTCTATTTTCACCATTAATTATTTCGTATCACTATTGCACCATTAAAAACACCTATAATTTGAATGATTATGTTATGGCGTTCCAGATCAATGTAACTGGAATTTAGGGAATAAGGGAATGATTTGATTTTCATGCAATGCTTGAAACAGAAGATAAATGAGCAAGCGAAAAACAAAACAAAAAATATTGAAATTGATCGCTTCTGTTTTGAAGAACAAAAAAAGTATTCTTATAATTTTCTACTAAAATGGCACGAAACACTATTTATCTTTCAACTTTTGAAAAAAAAAATTCGAAACGTTAAATTACATTAAGATCTTTGAATAAACTATCTCCATGTAAGGAAATCTATCATTTTTAATCCATTAACTAAGTCATTAAAAATAACTAATCGTTTTTAAGCTTTTTAATAATTTGAAAAGGAATTTTTCAAATTCGGTTGTTAAAGTAAATAACGTCAGAAACAATGATTAACTGAGAATAATCTTCATTGTTCCTTACAGATTCAATATTTTATTAATGTAAGAATTAAATTTGGAATACAGTAATTTTCTACGGTAAAATTTTTTTTTTATTTAAAATTCATTAAATTTACTTTTGTATTTTCTACGTTGTTCAACAATAAATCATTTCACTATATGCATATATATTACTTAAGTACCACTATGAAATGTTTCTACCTTTTTTATAGTTTTGTCAAAAACGCTTAGTAATGTATATATTTCCTCAAGAATGCATAGTTAAAATTTATTAATAGGTTCCCGCATCGAATATTATTCAAGAGTCCATTAATAATAATCCTAAGTAAATTTAAAATGTTGCAGAAATACAAAGTTTTTGTTACTAAAAATGCTGTCAAATGAGAATATGTATTAAATAATTTGCAGTCCAAAAATGCGAATGCACAAATAAATAAATTTAACTGATTTTTTTGAAATTCTTGTGATTAAAATTATGGAGCATAATTTCAATTTCTTCAAAAACACTTTTAATATTATATTGTGTATATGTTTAACAGTACTATTCATTTTTCATATCTTAAATATGCTTATGATATTAAAATATTTTAAAGTATAAATTTTGAATAAGAGAGAGAGAAGTATTTTAACTTTCCCCAAAACACTCATATTTTCAGTGCATTTCATGAGTAATTTTATTTTTAATACTCGGTAACTTTCATGTCGCACTTAAGTAGCTTTGTAAAACAATACTCTGCAATACAATTTAATAAGAAACAGTATTGAACAATAATAAATAAACTATTTTATACATTATACTACAATATAATTGCAAGATAAACACTCTAACTAATATAAAAAGTTTATAAAAGCAGTTTAATGGCTGTCTTATAAAAGTGAACCGCGATTATATTGCATTTATTATCGAAAATATACTTAGTTTTTCTGCATTTTTATGACTAAACGAATATAAAATTGTACTTGATTTTTTTCATAATATGAGTTTTTTAACACCAAAAAAGAATTTTACGAATGATCTACTAAGAGGTTCTTAATATTTAGATTGCTATCATTCATAAGATTAGAGAAATAAATAATTAGTAGAAAAACCTACTGTTTTTAATTACGCGGGATGTTCTGAAAGTAAGTTTCGTCACTTTTTGAAAGAGCACATGGTATATCAAATAGAATAAACAATCCCCATAAAAATAATTTCCCGTTGCTTGTTCAGTGATGGAAGTAGCGTCAGGGGTGGAAGAAAGACGCTTGCAGAGAACGATGAAAAAGTGTGTAGCAGCAGATCAGCGTGCCCGAAGCATGACTGATAACGTAGTCATCTATAAACAACAATAGACCTTATTACTGTGACAAGGTCACGTCTGGACAACGGTTGAACCCTGATATTGCATTTTCAGTGAAAAAAGGCAGAGTGTTGAGGATAGAGGTCGAAGTGGGTGTTCCTCAACATCCACATAAGAAAAATAGGCATCTAAATTACAGGAGATTCCAGGAAAAATTTCAGGAAATTACATCTAAATTGCAAGGCGTATGTTGATATAGTTTACTTATTTCCCACGTGCTATGAATCAACGCTGACAAAACCTGAAAATGATTACTCTTATAGTAAAAAGCATTTATCTGCAAACTACATATTTGAATATTTGAAACCACTTCGTTTTTATACTTTAGGTATCTGAAGAAAATTAAGATTCAGCATAAGAACTATGCGAAATTACTTTTATATGGCTAATCCAACAATTTTCTTTTTTCATTATTGTATAAGTGAAAATATTTTCTATATCCACGCTAACAATTAGCTTAGCAGCATATGTATTATACACTTAACTAAATAAAGGGTATAAATTTTAAGTGTAGAAATATTTGAAAGTGTTCAAATAATTAAAAGGTTAAATTCAAAATTCCTAAAGATTATATAAATAATTTTAATTCACGTTACAAACACACACACACACACGCACATATATATATATATATATATATATATACCTGAGCCAAAAATGAGGATAATATTGTTTTTCAGCAAATTAAATTTTAGACTAATCATTCAAAACAACGTAAATGCAAAAAATGTTTTAGAACAATTGAAGACACAAACATCTTCAACTGCTTCTAGACCAGCTTGTATACGCTTAAACCACTCAAAAACACGTGTACGTTATAAGCATTCATAAATATACAGTTATTTCATTAAATTATATTTCAGTATTTCAGGAACTGTTTTTCCAAGTTTCTTGGGAAATGTCACAAAAATTCGTTGATCATTTAGGGCTGTACGGATTTGTGTTTTTACAGAAACGTAAGACACTATATTCGAAAGAGAAGGCATCAAGCTGAACAGCTGTCGATCATTGACTTTTGGTGCATGAGTACTTTTTTGGAAGTAGCATCAGTCTGGTTATTTAATAGCCAGTATAACACACTTAGTAAGTTAGACGACAGAAGAATTTAAAGAAGGACGGCTGAAGTTCGTATGACAAGCTCGTAAAGTAACCGGTCTTCATGATTTTATTTTCACTGTTCCGATATACTAACATTTAGTTGAATAATTTACATATGTATTATTTATATTTAATTATGTGATAAATTTCATCACTCTTGAATCAAAATTAAAGTAAAATTTTCTAAGTAAAACTGAAAAATTTCTTGTGGAAAAATAAGCATTTTTTTTTTAAAAATAAATAAATAAGAGACGGCAAAATGATCGTCAGATTAAAATCACATTAGTCTTTAGAACACGTCTGTACGAATTAACAAAATTATAAATATTCCAAAATAAATAAGTTCACAAAAAAAGTTTATAATTGTGAACAATTCCTCTCTATAAACAATGTTTTAACTAATTTCTAAGAAAAATGGATAATTCTCACGAGTTCAGAAATCGTTGATTTCATATATCTGAAGTGATAAAACTGTCCAATAAAGTTATTTAAATAAAATAGGATTTCCTTTCATATAAATTAGTGTGGAGCACAAATTCTTTAAAATTAATTTTCTTGTAAAACGAAAAGAAAATAAACGACGGGTTTAAAGTAAACTAAAACTTTTAGCCTTATACCAGACCTTCTTATTAAAGTTTTGATTCTAAAAACAGAAATTCTTTAGAGATTATGGTAGAGATTATTATCAAGGATCATGGAAAATTCCAAATTTAATGTTTTTCAATTGATAAACTGGGTCGTTTTCTAAATAATCTTGTGTTTTAAAATGGGAAAATGATTGGCACTAACTAAAGCTTTAGGAATGACTTAAAATAACTATTTTTGCCTTAGAGTAGAGGTCATTTATCGAAAGAACTTATGGACTTGGCAATATAATTAAAACTTTAAATGGAAAAGAAAATTATCAACTGACTTTGGATTAACATTTAGTAAATTGAGAACTCAGTTACTGTAATCAAAGACTCTGAAATAATTTGAATTAAATTATAGTTGAGTTCAATGCATAAATATCTTTCTCGTACCGACGTAATAATGATTTTTTTTTTTATCAAATCAAGATTCTTGATTAAACCTAAAGTAAAATTCTGTTGTCTACGATTTAAAAATAAATAAATAAATGCATTTGAAATGTCATTTGAATTATGCTATCACTGTTGATAAATTATTCTTTTGTAAAATTAGTTGCCTTTTAAGCATATTTGCTTTCGCCTTTATGTTAATATATATTAGGTTTTGTTTATTCATGAGGGGGCTAGTTTAGCTATTGGCTCAACATTAGACAGAAGAAATATAAATTAGTAGATTTGTTAAATACTTAAAACATTTTGTATAGTACTTTAAGTTGTTATTTTCCATCGGTTCCAATATAAAGAAATATTATTTTACTAAAAGAAAGTTTCATTTCTTAAATATTACAAGCTTTTTTAAGAACTCAATATTTGATTTATTTATTGCAAACTGACTTAGCTTATCGTTTTCCTACATACTTACCATTAATTTACCAATTTATTTTACTTATTGTAAGCCGAAATATTGTATCAAGTACCAACATATGTCGGTAAATATTTTGTTTCACTTATTTACTGAGATGTGTTTTTGATAATCTGTTCTTAAATCTTCTTACGAAATACGCACAAAACATTTGTACGGAAAGCTTCCTTCTTTATTTTAGAGTAAATTAGTAAATACTGCTAAACATGGATTCTACTATTTTCTTCCACTTACTACGATGGTACTCTTCTGGAGAGGCTTATTTAGTAATTTTAAGTCCTAGTTGGTTGAGGTCGACTTCCCTTCGTGGAAAATAACACCTGTGTGTTATATAAATTTCACTCTAGTCTTTGCATTAATTATGCATAGAATTACTTAAAAGTTACAAATTAGTTACATATTTTTTAATCAGAAATGAGTTGTATATTTTTTTGCAATAGATAAACATTTTGGTACAAGAAATATAAAAATGGTTAGCGATGTTAAAACATTCTAGATATAGATTGCTTTTCGAATAATCTTAAATCATTTAGCAAAGATTTTCTGCTTGAAAAGAGATTCTTGTATTAAATTATTTACTCATATATATTAAATAAAAGTTGAACCATTGAATTAAGACTTAAAAAGGAAAGTTGCATTTTTTATAGTTTACAATTCAACCACATATTCTTAATTCTCGGAAAAGTGCATTGATATTTTCCGGATCCGAAATATGAATATTATTTTTGAAAATAATATACATATATATATATATATATATATATATATATATATATGATGGTGTATATGAATTTGTAGTGAATTAAATATTTTTCTTTTTGATTATAAAAAATACTTTTAGTAAATATAATAAAACATTTGTTGCAAATGTAGACGATTACAGTTGACGATGATAAAGATTATAAGTTTGTCAAATTTGATTATTTTCTTAAAAGGAACTTTTATATCACTATTAACTTTTTTTTTATTTGAATATTTACTATTTTTTCCAAATGTAAATTGTCCAAATGTCACTGACTCGAGGCCGGTGAAATTCTTTGAGTCATGGTTTCGAGTCTTCTTTCTACTAAAGACCTGCCTTGTAGCTGGGGCTGTGTATGATGCTGATAAATGTTTTGAGTTCAATTTTACAGAAGAACTGTATAAATTAGGTTTTCATTTTTCAGGAGGTAAACTGCACGCAAAATATATGTATAATAGTTTTTTTTCTTGTATATGTTATTAAGCTTAAATACAGCTATGAAAATACCTATACTAGCCTAGTGGTATTGGTCGAGGCAAACATTGTTTTCATTCTGCCTGAGCTCGATTCTGATGCCACTAAAGTTACTTTAGCAACATTAATGTAGAGCTCTACATTCGTTTTTATACTTATCCAACAATCTAATATTAAACTGAATGATTTTAAATAGATTTTATATTATTTAACTGAAATATATTAATAATAGTATGTTTAAGTGTGTCATTGCTACTCGTCTTCCCCAGAACAATTTGCATTATAATGAATGATGTTTCAATGTTGATGTTAGAGATTCATACATCATTTAAGCTAAAAGTTACTCGATTCTGAACAAGAAATTAACGAATTTGAAATGGATCATCAAGAAACTGAACTAGAACTAACGTTTTGTTAGTAAAAACATATTCAGTAAAGAACATTTAATGAATCGAGACACAAGCATATATTTAATTAAGATGACATATCTACTGGCGCAAAAATGAGCAAAATGCAAACCTCGAGAAAACAATAAATCGTACCCCCTTACCCCAAATAAAGAGAGGAATTATAATTCTTATTGCATTAATAAGTTAACTTATTATTATTGAGTAAAATAATAATAAGTTACCCCCGTATTGAAAGAAAAATATCTCTTATTTTTTCTTAGCCTACGCAGAAAAACTAGACAATGGTCCAGTGATAAGATAATACTGCCCCGTTGACGTTGGAGCAGTTTGAATTGAACAATAAATATCTGAAAAAAGTGATTTATTAACAGACTATAAGCAACTACACTTGGCAGAGGTAACACATTGATTTATAAGCTACAGAAGAATATTCTTGAACACTGTTTTGGAAAAGTAATGGATATTCTAGAAAATTATAGAAATTACAGTAGAAAAGGCAGAACGAGTAAACAAAACTTTAAAGCGAATTTTTAAGGCTGACTGTACTAGGTTTTGAAAAGTAGAACTTACTTACAGTAGATGATGCACTTTAAATCTGCGCCATCAGTGCTTGGGGTGCAACGTAGACCTGCATCCACGCTGCACCCTGGGCAAGGTTCTTGAATCGGCTAAGTGGTCTACAGTTATCAGCAGTGTTCCTCAGCAAGTCTTCCCGCCACCATTCTCGCCAAATTTCGGAAACTGGTCTTAGTGTTCTGCGATGCAACGATGGTGATAAGTCACAACCAAAAACGATGATTGGTCATGACGGCCTGATATGCATTTCCATCGCAATAGAATTCTTACGAACCCTGGTTGGGGTACTCAATGATTCGGTAGATCCAATGATTAAAGTCCACCTGCGTTGATGTACATCATTTCACGGCGACTAAGAAACGGTACATTTCTGGAGAGCTAGATAATTTTTAAGGCAATGACATTGGTCACTTCTTCAATATATTCTAGTTTTATATGTTTGTATTTGCTTTGCCATTGGAAATAAGAAAAAATTCTTTTTAGCTTCATGAGAATGTTATGTCTTTATATTTTTATATTGTATCTATTCTTTCAACTTCGGCAATTTTCATTATATATGAAAAATTGGAGATATGATTATAGATTTACAAGAACATAGTTTACGTAATAATAAAATTAGTTTCGTAATTAGAGAGAGACTTAAAATATCCTAAATAATTAATGGGTCAATTGATCCAAACGAACCCCTTTATTTCAGAATTTTACATCTTTCCAATAGTGATGTAAGCTTTCTATATGTTTTACATGCTCTTAGTAAGTAATAAATATTAGAAAAAAATATTCCTTTTAGAAATGATGTCATGGGAGAAAAGTACTGAATTCACTTTTTTTTCTCAGGAGCACTCCTCATTAAACGATATTTAAAATTACAATATATTTGTGAATAACGCATTATATATATTATCAATGATTGAATAATTTTTTAAAACTCAAATGAGCATAATTTTTTTTTTACAAAACATGAAATATTTTATTTAATTAATATGTTTATTAAACTTTTTATCCCAATTTATTGAGACATTTTGAATTGTCTCAATAAAAGTTTTCCTACTGTAGAACTAGGATGTTTTTTATAGGGAAAAAAATGTAAGATATGAGAAAAAATTGGAATTCGGCTTTCTTTAGCTAATATTTCCGAAAGTTTAACATCCATTTTTTCCTCTCGCAGTTTCGATGAACGTGTTTAACTGCTGGTTTTGGACCAAAGATACTTGCTGAAAAGGTTTTTTTTTTTAAATTTAGAAGTTTACCTACTGTTCTAATGAATGAACAAAAATTTTGATAATTACGAGAAGGTTTCCTGTGTAGAATTATTTTTTTGAAATCAAAATGAACTGAGGCATTAAAGAATTTTCCCCCTCTGAAATTAGTTACCCTTTTGATTTTCGTGACTTTTTTTCTATCTCACATTCAATAAGCTCATTCTGTTTAGAGTTTGTTTACTTAATCCAAATATTATATTCATTCGATTTTAGAATGATATGAAAAAGTTGTCTGTAATGAATATTCTAATGCTAAAAGTAACCATATTTTTTCACACATATAAATAATAATACTGTTGCCGTAATAATCAACGGAGAATTAAATAGAACGAATACAAATAAGTTTATTGAGTAACAGAACACGACTGAAGAGTTTTTATAATATATTCTTTTTCTTATTTTCCATATTTATCAACCAATTTTTTTAATTGCTTCAATGACTGAGGATTTTTTCTTTCGAAAATATTTGATTATGTAAAAAAAAGTCCAATGACTATTCTAGAGCTTTTTCGAGTATTTTGTTGAAAGCGAAAGGCATTTCGAAGAAGAAAACTTTGATTTCCCGTTCTAAGATTGACAAACTAAAAACCCTATTAAAGTATAAAAAGTAAACATGATATTATTTCATAAAAAACGCAGAAAAACATTCAAACTGATTTATGATTTCATTAAAAATGTGCATTTTTATTCTTAAAATGAAAATGTATTAAATGTGTTGCATTAAAATGTACAGTTGGGCTTTTCATTAATTTACTTAGAAGAATAATATGATTCCTAAAAGAACAAGGTCAATTTGAATCTTATCCTTTAGGTCAGCTAACATAAATAGTTAAAGTTAACTGTATTGTGAAGTATTAAATTGAAGCCTACTTGAAAGTTAACTTTACAAAATACTTTAAATTTCATTTGTATTTAGATATTTTTTTTGCTAATAAACTTAATTAACATATTTGTTAAGCCATTTGTCTTCTACAATTTTGCTCAATTTCGTAACCACAAAGCACAAATCAATTTAGATCTATATAAATGAAAATAATTGGTACAAAAATGAGAAGCTGAGTGAAAACATACAATGAAATTATTGACAAGGGTTTAAAATTTAAAAATTATAAAAGCCACAATGTGGTTTAATTAACTATACATTGAGAGAAAATTTCATAAATAAATATATAAAAAGTTATCACATTTATTCAAGCTCAGCAAATATAAAGACTCAAATGCAATTAATCAATTATTCAGTTGTAATTTGTTTTAATTCTTCGATGTTTCCAGGTCTTCAAAACCCTATATTTGAGACAACCTCACACAAAATATCTAACGGTGTAGAGTCTGGCGACCTTGGTGGCCAGAGGTCTATTGAAATTAAACGGTCATCAAAGAATTCCTTAAGAACTATCGTTGTTAGGTTTGATGTGTGTGAAATGGCTCCGTCTTGCTGAAACTAGTAGTAACTATTCTGTATATCAAGCGAAGCGATAAAAGTTTGAATTGTGTCCAGGTACACTTCGGAATTCATGAAAATTAAAAAAAATTGTTCTTGCGGATGATTTTTATTGTTGGTATTCATAATTTGACGAAATGAGTTTTCAAAAATAAAAAAAAGAAATTAAATAAATGTTGTAGGAAGCCGACGACTATCTCATATAATTCATGCAGAATCAATTAAAAATTTCAAATGATGATTATTAATTAAGTCATGATTTGAAAGTCCTGGTACATATATATTATAGATGTAGATAGTACAGAAAACAAACGGATTCTCTTCTAAATTGATCACCCTGTATGTAACTAGTATATATTATGTATATATATATATATATATAGTATGAAGCTGTATATATCTGAATTTATATATTACCTCTCGTAGTAACTTTGATATTTACCTAGAATTTCAAGTACTTATATATATTATCAACAAGAATATCGAGTGCTACGTTTTATAAGTTAATACAAAATAAATTATATTTTAAAATCGATTTGTAAAACTTACCTAAAAGCTAATCTTAATACCATCGATTAACTCAAAATCTTAGAACTTATTTAAGTAATACTAAGGAAAGAATAAGTATAATCGTTACCATCAACAACATCAATTCTTGCCAATTCAAAGAGGAACATGAGTCGACAAGAGCTACATATTATTTAATTTGGTCTAAAGCTGTTTTCCTGGAACTTTCCAAACTCGACTTTCGAAATGAATTCCGTTCTCCATGCTAATATTGTAGAATTCTTTGATGTAACAGCCAAAGTAGTTTTAATTATTTCATAATTTGACAGCATTCAATACTTAAAAATGCGCTCATATTTAATAATATATCCGAGTATGGCATTTAAATATTTTCTACATAAGAAATTAAGAATAATGAGATGAATATCAATGGAACTATATATTTCGACACTTAGCTATACTTACATTTTTTTTTAATATCATTCTTTAAATTATAAACAAATCCATATGTTACATTAGTTTTAAGGCATTAAAATGTATGACGTTTGAACTTAACATTTATGAAAAATTACTGTTCCATGCTTTTAACTGCATGGAGAAGAGAAATTAAGGAAATTTAGAATGATTGAATGGTTACAGCCAACTATTCTCATTCAAACCATTCCCTTACACACCAAAAAAATGCCTGACAACAAGCAAAATCTACTAAATAAAAAGAGACATATTTTTTCATTGTGTTTTGTCGCGGTTTGTTCTAACGAAGTGGTCTCTTCGAAATTGTATCTCGAACTGTTGTCACTTTTCTTGTAAACACTTGACTTTGAAGAAGACAAATTACGGCTTTTACTTCCTCTTTTTCCTGTTGCTATGGCGACCTTTGATGTCTTGATGTCTCAAATTCTTCTGGAAGTGAGCGAATGAGCTTTAAGGCTTAAGCGCCGATTAAGCAGTGAGATTATAAAGATTTTCGTTTGACAGTCTCAATGCCATTTTTCTTTAGGCTTACTCGTATGTTCGTAGTTTGGATACTTATTTCTCTTCAGAAATTTTGTGCATGCAAGATAGCAATTATTTCATAAAATATAATTATAATAAAAGACATGTTTGATTACACAACAATAAAGCATTTGTTTTCTACCAGTTTCTATTTGGTAATATGTTAAATAAGTGATCTTCTAAGAATTATTTGCAATGTGTCATACAGAAAACGATGGAATTGGTTTTGATTCAAAACTACGTCTTAGGAGATAAGTGAAACAGAAATATTACAAAGTATAACCAAGCATATATTCTTTAAATACGAGTAAGATATTTAGATTTTAAGTTTTAAATTAATATTTTAAAACAATTGTTGGAAATATTCATTAAAGTTAGTTTTATGATTTTGAATACGGATCTGTCTAAAAATACTTTAATAGACAAGATTGGATTAATAAAAAATTTAAATTTCCTTAACTATAATTGAAATACTCAGAATAAAATTATGTTCTTAAAACTTCCTTTAGTTACTGAATTAGTGTTACACAGTCCCGATTTGAAATTATAAAGCTTTCAAGTTTTCAAAGATATCTCCTAATTTTCACATTATAATAAAATTGATAGCATGGAAAATAATAAGTTTTTACTTTCTTATTTTTAAAATGAAATCTATTTAAGTCTATATCTAATAACATAGGCCTAAATCTTTAGGTATACATTTGGGCATAACTTCTTTAATCAAAAAATGAATAACCAGAAATTACTTTTTTATTGCTGTTTTCAAGGTATAAAGTTTTTAAAATAATCATTTAAGTACTATTTTCAAAAACCAATATCCTGTGTTTCAACATTAGAAAATAAATTATTCTCTTGTTTTATTTTGATATTTATAATTATTTGTATTCCGTATTATTTATTAATCTTATCAAGACCAGCTTAAATAAAATGTTAGTGTGTATTGGTACATTTTTTCATATCCATATTTCAGATTCCTTCAATTCTTTGAAAAAAAAATTCAATTGGAGGTATGAAATTTTTTTAAAATAGTATATAAATATTATTCCTTAAATATTTCGGTAAATATAGTTGAAATCCCTGAAGAAGATTTATGAAGCAAATAGATCTTTAAAATATTCGTTTCTAAAATAATTCAAGAATTCAGATATTTTTGTGACATTTTATAATGGGTGTTTTACAAAATATGAAAAATTTTCTATATCTATATATTTTTTATATATGTATAAGATAAAGCAAAGAAATTATTTATTAAACACATAAAAATAAGAGAACAATTAAAATCCAAAGTCAGAACAAAAGAAAAGATTTATAGAACTGTGTAAATTAGATGAATAAAAATTGAATGAAATTTTAATCTAAATGAATAATTTGAATACCCAACAAAACAAAATATGCACATTCAGACTAGAGTGTGAGTTATGGGGTTAAACATGTCCTATATATATATATATATATATAGGACATGTTTATATACCTCTGGAAGGTATTGAAGTATCATTATGTAAATTGTATCTGATATCAGAAATTTTTATATTATAGTGGTTTCTCAATAGAATCTTTGTTTTGTGAATTGATATATATATGTATTTTTAATATTTACAATTTAGAGTTAGAGCTTACTCTAATATCTTTTGGATTTGTGACTTATTCAAAAATGTAATCTTATACATAAGGGATATTACCTTTCAGGAAATTCATGAATTTTTAAACTTTCGTTTCAAAACAAATCCACCACACAACATTAGGGTTACAAAGTCAGCTAGTTAGTGGTCTAGTTGTGAAGATATTTTGAAACATTTCTGTATTTTTACACATTTACACACACATATTTCACTCAATTGAATTTTAAATAATTATAACAAATAAAATTCCGATTTATGTATCATTTAATATGATTTCAGGTCATGAATGGTTTATTGGTGAATTTTTATTAAATATTCTATACTGAAACTTTTTATACTCAAATTAGTTAAGTACTATTGATTGCAACAGTGCATGGTGGTGAACATCATCACTTAAAAAAGTTCCTTAGCCTATTGCACTGAGATTCATGATCACTTGTTAAAGATATGATCTTTTGAATCTTTACCTTTACAATTAAGCAATTTGAATTGATTTTTCGTGAAAAGTATGGATTCGGGTATGTAGTTTTTAAACTTTTAAATCTTTAACTGGAAATATTTAATTATAATGTCTTATTGTTTCGAAAAAAATGTTAAATTTTTAATTGAATAATTTTAATTGGATATTTTTAAATGGATAATTTTAATTGGATACTTTGAAATGGATAATTTAAATTGGATACTTTGAAACGGATATTTTTAAATGGATAATTTTTAATTAGAGAATTTTTTAAATGGATAAGTTTTTATTGGAAATTTTTTATTTGGATAATTAATAATTGGTGTATTTAATAGATGGTTTTCGTTTAAAAAAATTTAATTGGAAGGATTTCAGGTGAAGAATATATTTTATTAGTTTGGAAAACAATTGTTTTGAAAACAATTAGTAATTGAGATATCTCGCCATTCAATTTTTCTTCTTTGTTTATTGTTTATTTTCTTTAAATTACAATTTGAATTTTGGATTAATTCCTTTTTTACCCAACATGATGCTTTGGGGATAGGTTGGTACCATAGAACTAGTTGAACCCCACAATTCAGTCCCCAGTCTGAATATGCATGTTTTGTTTTGTTGGGTATTCAAATTATTCTTTGGTTCAAATTAGTTTCAAATTTGATTCAATTTCATCTTTTTTACTTAGTTCTATAAAAGTGTTTTTTTGTTGATTTTGGATTTTAATTGTTCTCTTCCTATTGATATAGAAAATTCTCATATTTTATATAACACCTATTATAAAATGGTCACAAATGCTACGATTCTTGAATTATTTTAGAACGATATTTTAGAATCTATTTGCTTCATAAATCTTCTTAGAGTTTCAACTATATATTACCGAAATATTTAAGAGATAATATTTATACACTATTTAAAAATTTCATACCTCCATTTAATTTTTCAAAGAGATGAAGGAATCTGAAATATGGATATGAAAAATGTACCAATACACTAACATTTTATTTAAGCTGGTCTTGATAAGATTAATAAATATGTACGGAATACAAATAATTATAAATATCAAAATAAACAAGAGAATAATTTATTTTCTAATATTTGACTTACAGGATATTGGTTTTGAAAATAGTACTTAAATGATTATTTTAAAAACTTTATACCTTGAAAACAGCAATAAAAAGTAATTTCTGGTTATTCATTTTTGATTAAAGAATTATGCTTGATAATACCTAAAGATTTAGGCCTATGTTATTAGATATAGACTTAAATAGATTTTTTAAAAAAAGAAAGTAAAAACTTATTTATTTTTCAATGCTATCAATTTTATTATAATGTGAAAATTAGGAGATATCTTTGAAAACTTGAAGCTTTATAATTTCAAATCAGGACTGTGAACACTAATTCAGTAACTAAGGAAGTTTTAAGAACGAGATTTTATTTAGATATTATTTCAATTATAGTTAAGGAAATTTAAATTTTTATTAATCTAATCTTGTCTATTAAAGTATTTTAGACCAGATCCATTCAAAATCATATACAACTTTAATGAATATATTTCCAACAATTGATTTAAAATATAATTTAAAACTTAAAATCTAAATATCTTACTCGTATTTAAAGAATATATGCTTGGTTATACTTTGTAATATTTCTGTTTCACTTATCTCCTAAAGACGTAGTTTGAATCAAACCAATTCCATCGTTTTCTGTGACACATTGCAAATAATTCTTAGAAGATCTTATTTAACATATTACCAAATGGAAACTGGTAGAAAACAAATGCTTTATTGTAATCAAAACATGTCTTTTATTATATTATTTTATGAAGTAATTGCTTATCTTGCATGCACAAAATTTCTGAAGAAATAAGTATCCAAACTACGAACATACAGTAAGCCTAAAGAAAAATGGCATTAGGACTATCAAACGAAAATCTTTATAATCTCTGCTTAATCGGCGCCAAGCCTTAAACTCATTCGCTCACTTCAGAAGAATTTGAGACATCAAGACATCAAGCGCCATAGCAACAGGAAAGAGGAAGTAAAAGCCGTAGTCTTCTTTCAAAGTCAAGTGTTTACAAAGAAAGTGACAACAGTTCGAGATACAATTTCGAGAGACCGCTTCGTTAGAACAAACCCGACAAAACACAATGAAAAATATATCTCTTTTATTTAGTAGATTTTGCTTGTTGTCAGGCATTTTTGGTGTTAAGAGAGAATAGTTTGAATGAGAATAGTTGGCTGTAACCATTCAGTCATTCTAAATTTCCTTAATTTCTCTTCTCCATGCAGTTAAAGCATGGAACAGTAATTTTCATAAATGTTAAGTTCAACGTCATACTTAATACCTTAAAACTAATGTAACATATGGATTTGTTTATAATTTAAAGAATGATATTAAAAATGTAAGTATACTAAGTGTCGAAATATAGTTCCATTGATATTCATCTCATTATTCTTAATTTCTTATGTAGAAAATATTTATGCCATACTCGGATATATTATTAAATATGAGCGCATTTTTAAGTATTAGTACTCAAATGTGAAATATATTAAAACTACTTTGTATTTACATCAAAGAAAATTCTACAATAATAGCATGGAGACGGAATTCATTTCGAGATCGAGTTTGGAAAGTTCGGAAGAGAACAGACCAAATTAAATAATATGTAGCTCTTGTCGACTCATGTTCCTCTTTGAATTGAAAATTGATGTTGTTGATGGTAACGTGCTATTCTTTCCTTAGTATTGCAAATAAGTTCTAAGATTTTGAGTTAATCGTGGTATTAAGATTAGCTTTTAGGTAAATTTTACAAATCGATTTTAAAAATATTATTTTGTATTAACATAAAACATGTAGCACTCGATATTCTTGTTGATAATATATAGTACTTGAAATTCTAGGTAAAATATCAAAGTTACTACGAGAAGGTAATATATAAATTCATGTATATACACTACATATATATATATATATATATATACATAATATATACTAGTTACATACAGGGTGATCAATTTAGAAGAGAATCCGTTTGTTTTCTATTACTATCTACATCTATAATATATGTACCAGGACTTTCAAATCATGACATTAATAATCATCATTTGAAATTTTAATTGATTCTGCATGAATTATATGAGATAGTCGTCGGCTTCACCAACATTTATTTAATTTCTTTTTATTTTTGAAAACTCATTCGTCAAATTATGAATACCAACAATAAAAATCATCCAGACAATTTTTAATTTTCATTGAATTCCGAAGTGTACCTGGACACAATTCAGACTTTTATCTTCCTTGATATACCAGAATAGTTACTACTAGTTTCAGCAAGACAGACCACTTTACACATAAACCTAACAACGATAGTTCTTAAAATTCTTTGATGACCGTTTAATTTCAATGACCTCTGGCCACCAAGGTCGCCAGACTCTATTAGATATTTTGTGCGAGGTTGATCTCAAATGGGTTTGAAGACTGGAAACATCGAAGAATTAAAACAAATTGCTGAATAATTGATTCCATTTGAGTCTTTTATATTTGCTGAGCTTGATAAATGTGATTACCTTTTATATATTTATTTATGAAATTTTCTCTCAATGTATAATTAATTAAACCACATTGTAGGCTTTTATAACTTTTAAATTTTAAACCACTTGTCAATAATTTCATTGTATGTTTTCACTCAGCTTCTCATTTTGTACCAATTATTTTCATTTATATAGATCTAAAGATTTGTGCTTTGTGTTTGAAATTGAGCAAAATTGTAGAAGACAAATGGCTTAACAAATATATTAATTAAGTTTATTAGCAAAAATATCTATAAATGAAATTTAAAGTATTTTGTAAGTTAACTTTCAAGTAGGCTTCAATTAATACTTCATACAGTTAACTTTAACTATTTATATGTTAAGTGACCTAAGGATAAGAATTCAAATTGAGCCTTGTTCTTTTAGGAGATCATATTATTCTTCTAAATAAATTAATGAAAGCCCAACTTACATTTTAATGCAACATTTAATACATTTTCATTTAAGAATAAAATGCACATTTTAATAAGAATCATAAATCAGTTTGAATGTTTTTCTGCGTTTTTATGAAATAATATCATGTTTCTTATACTTTAATAGGGTTTTTAGTTTGTCAATCTTAGAACGAAATCAAAGTTTCTTCTTCAAATGCCTTTCCTTTCAACAAAATACTCAGAAAATACAGAATAGTCATTGGACTTTTATAATCAAATATTTTCCGAAGAAAAATCCTCAGTCATTGAAACAATTAAAAATTGGTTGATAAATATGGAAAATAAGAAGAATATATTATAAAAACTCTTCAGTCGTGTTCTGTTACTCAATAAACTTATTTGTATTCGTTCTATTTAATTCTCCGTTGATTATTACGGCAACAGTATTATTATTTATATGTGTGAAAAATATGGTTACTTTTCCAGCATTAGAATATTCATTACAGACAACTTTCATATCATTCTAAAATCGATAGATATAATATTTGGATTAAACAAACTCTAAACAAATAGAGCTTATTGAATGTGAGATAGAAAAAGTCTGAAAATCAAAGGGTAACTAATTTCAGAGGGAAAATTCTTTATAGTTGCTTTTTGTTTCAATAATTCTACACAGAAACCTTCTCGTAATTATCAAAATTTTGTTCATTCATTACGAACAGTAGGTAAACTTCTAATTTAAAAACCTTTTAAAGTATCTTTGGTCCAAACCAGCAGTTAAACACGTTCATCAGAAACTGCAGAGGAAAAATGGATGTTAAACTTTTCGAAATAGCAATAAAAGCCGAATTCAATTTTCTCATCTTACATTTTCCCTATAAAAACATCTATGGTTCTACAGTGAGGAAAACTTTATTGAGACAATTCAAATGTCTCAATAGAATAAAAG
Source organism: Nephila pilipes (assembly GCA_019974015.1). Lineage (NCBI taxonomy): Eukaryota > Metazoa > Arthropoda > Arachnida > Araneae > Nephilidae > Nephila > Nephila pilipes. Next base: position 46,121 of record BMAW01055508.1, read on the forward strand.
TTAATAAACATAGTAATTAAATAATATTTCATGTTTATGAAAAATTATGCTCATTTGAGTTTTAAAAATTATTCAATCATTGATAATATATAATGCGTTACATATATTATGCCTTTTAAATATCGTTTAATGAGAATGCTCCTGAAAAATAGTAGTACTTTTCTCCGGCATCATTTCATTTTTTAATATTTTACTTACTAAATGCCATGTAAACATATAGAAAGCTTACATCACTATTGGAAAGATGTAAAATTCTGAAATAAAGGGTTCGTTTGGATCAATTGACCCATTAATTATTTAGGATATTAAGTCTCTCTCTAATTACAAACTAATTTATTATTACATAAATATATTCTTGTAAATCATAATCATATCTCATTTTCCATTATAATGAAAATTGCCGGGAGAAAGAATAGATACAATATAAAATATAAAGACATAACATTCTCATGAAGCTAAAAAGAATTTTTCTTCCAATGGCAAAGCAAATACAAACATATAAAACTAAATATTAGTGACCAATGTCATTGCCTTAAAATTATCTAGCTCTCAGAAATGTACCATTTCTTAGTCGCCGTGAAATGATGTGTGTCATCAACGCAGGTGGACTTTAATCATTGGATCTACCGAATCATTGGTACTAACCAGGGTTCATAAATTCTATTCGTGGAAATATACATATCAGGCCGTCATGACTAATCATCGTTTGGTTGTTGTTATCACCATCGTTGCATCTAGACACAACGAACCAGTTTCCGTTGGAGAATGATTGTGGGAAGACTTGCTGAGAGAACCACTGCTGATAACTGTAGACCATAGCCGTGATTAGAACTAGCCAGGGTGCAGCATGATGCAGGTCTACGTTACCCCAAGCCTGATAACAGAATTTGCAGAATCATCATCTACTGTAAGAAGCATTCTACTTTTTCAAAACCTAGTGTCAACCTTAAAAATTCGCTTTAAGTTTGTTTACTCGTTCTGCCTTTCTGCAATTTCTATAATTTTCTAGAATTCCCCATTACTTTTCCAAAACAGTGTTCCAAGAATATTCTTTGCACAAATCATAAGTTGTGTTACCTCTGCCAGATGTAGATTGCTTATAGTCTATTAATAAATCACTTTTTCAGATATTTTTGTTCAATTCAACTGCTCCAACGTCAGCGGGCAGTATTATATCTATCACTTGGACCATTGATGATTTTCTGCGTAGGCTAAAGAAAAATAGAGATATTTTTCTTTCAATACAGGGGTACTGTATTATTATTTTGCCAATAATAAATTAACTTATTAATGCAATAAAATTATAATTCCTCTCTTTATTTGGGGTAAGAGAGAGGAATTATTGTTTCTTTCGAGGAGTTTGCATTTGCTCATTTTTCCCAGTAATATGATCATCTTAGATAAATATGACTTGTGCTCGATTCATATGTTCTTTACTGAGATATGTTTTGCTAACAAAACGTTAGTTCTAGTTCAGTTTCTTGATATCTTTCAAATTCGTTAATTTCTTTTCAAGAATCAAGTAACTTTTGGCAAATGATGCTATGAATCTCTATCAACATTGTAATCATTCATTATAATGCAATTGTTGGCTACGAGGAAGACGAGTAGCAATGACCTTTTAAAACATACTATTATTAATATATTTCAGTAAATAATATAAATCTATTTAAAATTATTCAGTTTAAAAATATTAGTTGTTGGATAATATACAAACAGTATAGAGAGCTCTACATTAATGCTTGCTAAAGTAACTTAGTGGCATCAGATCGAGCTCAGGCAGAAATGAAACAATGTTTGCCTCGATCCATACCACTAGTAGTATATTAAGGTATTTTTCATGAGCTAAGCTTAATAACACTTCATACAGAAAAACTTAACCATATATTTGCGTGCAGTTTACCTCCTGAAATGAAACCCTAATTTATGCAGTTCTTCAAAATTGAACTCAAAACATTTATCCAGCATCATGACACAGCCCCAGCTACAAAGGCAGGAGTCTTTAGATAGAAGAAAGACTCAGAAACCATGACTCAAAAATTTCCCGACTCGAGTCAGTGACATTTGGACAATTTACATTTGGAAAAAATAGCTAATATATTTCAATATAAAGGACATATAAATAGTGAATTATAAAGATTCCTTTTTAAGAAATAATCGACCTAACTATAATCTTTTATCATAGGTGTCAGCTGTAGATACAGTGTCTACATTTGCAACAAATGTTTTATATATATTACTAAAGTATTTTTATAATCAAAACTTAAATATTTCACTACAGAGATTCTTATACCACCATCACTTATATACTTTTTATTGTATGTATATGATATTATATTCTCTTATAATTTTAAAATAATATTCATGTATTTTCGGATCGGAAAATATCAATGTACTTTTCCAGAGAATTAAGAATATGTGGTTGATGTAAACTTATAAAATGCAACTAGCAATACGTAACTGA
>BMAW01055508.1:55035-82576 GCA_019974015.1 Nephila pilipes
CAAACTTCCCCCAGAAAAACTTGCTGGGGGAAAAAATCTATCCATTCCAAAATGAAACCTTAAAAAAATTAACCAAAAAAAAAAAAAAAAAAAGCAAGAAGGAAAAGGAAAAGGCAAGCTACCAGATTTAGTTATGTTTGCATTATAAACATTTGTTACGGTTCTGAATTTAATAAAGTTTTGATGGAATTATGGAGTCCGAAATATGTGTGGAAATTTATTGTTATTAAACTGCATTCTAAGTTTTTTCGTGAAAGGTGGCTAACCTATTAGAAAATTCATTTATATATATATATATATAACGGTGTATATGAACGGTGTATTTGTAGCGAATTAACTACTTTTCGATTATAAAAAACACTTTTAGTAAATATAATAAAAGATTTGTTGCAAATGTGGACGATTCCAGGTGACGACGATAAAGATTATAAGTTTGTTAAATTTGATTATTTTCTTACAAAGAAAAGTTTATATCACTATTGACATTTTTTTTATTTCAATATACACCATTTTGGCCAAATGTAAATTATCTAAATATTTGTTGTATAAATTTGAAAACAGTTTCATAAGAATCACATTGCATCAGCATTTACATTACTTTAACAGTAAACCTCAATTAACTACAATATTCCCTCTTTGTAATTCATCTTCCCACGCAATACAACGCTTAAAGATTCATATACCAATCGAAATAAGAGCTAAGCTCTTAAGTAAATATCCGTGCAAATGATATCATCCCTTTAACTTTAAACGAAACACTAATCAAAACTTAAAATGCCTTCTTTGAAAAATAAACGAGTTTTGAAAGAAACCGAACGATGTGTAAGACCCTCGGGACTCCATTTCGTCTGAAGAAAGTCGATAAACTTCCCAAGTCCAATAAGTATCGATTTCATGCAACTTAAGTAATTAAAAACAGCCCTGTGAAGTTGTTAAATTAAGAATGTATCTTATAAAGGAATCGCAATGAGCTAGCTACTCCCGCGAAATTCATTTACTTGTCAAATGAAACGAGAAAAAGAAATGGCACTTTTAAATAAACTTTGAGGCTCGTATAATATAGCCAGAATGTTTATTAAAATGTTGGTTTTCAATGAAGAGGACACTCAGATATATATCAGAAAAATTAATTCATCAGAGCATCCGAACATTTTGGAGATAATGCTCTTCGATTTAATGAGGTAGATTCTATTGCATTCAATTTAAGAGTTGGTACATTGATTTTCATTAGCTATATGTTGAGAATCAAAATTTTAGAAGTTTTAATGATGATTAATTTCTTGATGTAAATATTTCTTATTTTTTTTTGTTTCAATTAAACGTGTTTTCTTAAAAGACAAACAAAATTCATGATACATGGTAAATTAAATAATAGAATTGATATTTTTAAAACAGCATATACTAAAACTGATCCGAAGTTCATAAATTTGATTTAGAAGCTCATGGTTTTTGGTTCAAACAATATGATTAATTTTCCTTTTATTTAAAATGTTAATGTTTAAGTTAACAAATGATTGTTTGCTTACGAAACATGTTTATTGATACCAAAATTGTTAATGTTTTTCCAAAACATTTGCTAATAATTCAGTTTAATGTCTGAGTAATTTTTTCATATGTAATGTTTACATAGAATGCATTGAATGGAACTACTTAATTATTGTAGCAAAATTATTTGTATTAATAAAGAACAAATAACAGTAATAAGTAACAAATAGCATGTATATTGTTCTAAAACATTTGGTGAACTGTACTATGACACTAAAAGAATTTTTAATAACTAACTTCTATAAATTGTTTTACGAAGCATAATTTTGTCATCTTTCATAGATACAAATTGATATGATCCCTAAATAAGAAATTCTTCACACAAGTAGAAGGTGCTAATTTTTCGGAAATAGTTGAGCTATTTTTCTCTAAGTATTTGGCTGCGTATCCCTTACATATGTACTCTACTGATGCTCTTGTGCAATAATATCCATTGCTAAATGTTGTTAACTCTCTATCGAGAAAACTTGGAATTTCTTTACATTGGGTACGTTGCATCTAAAAGATGCAGTTTGCATTTTAATAATATAACTATTTCATATGAATTATGAAGCATATATATATCCCACCATTTCTAATTAATTTTAATATATTTATTTCTTCCAATAATACAACGTATATAGTGAAACTTCGGAAGCCCAAAATACAATGTATAAGCCGATATTGAAAAGGAAAAATTCAAGCAATTTTTTTTTTTTTATTTTCGAATCATATTAAGTTTTAGATCATTTGATTGAGCAATATTGCACATCATAGCAGAATGCTCCAAGCAAGTATAATTAATGCGCATTTTGTATAGGAATATTGCGTCATTCTGTTTTTCTTATTTGGATATTTTACAGAATAACGTTTCCGCCTTCTTCACTAAAATTAGTTTTTTACGCGATTTTCAAGTTTTCGGCATCATTTAAATCGAAGTATCGTTTTGAATTCATCAATATTCGCCAGATTCTGAGCAGGGAAAAACGAAACGACAGGATAGCGTTATAACGCAGTGCATTCGACAGATGCAGAACTTCGAATAAATGATAAACAAGAGAACTTCTATAACAGAAAAACAAGAATGACTACAATCCTGAGTGGAACGTGACCGAAAGGGCTCATACTGTAAAAGTCAAGGTCGTCGCAATCCAGTTTCCGAGTGAAAATCGAACATTTTTAAGGTTTGAATCAGAGAGATGATACGCGCCCGATGGAGTGCTAACTCCACCATATCACTGCAATAACGCCGTTATAACTATTTAAAAATATTACGCTCACTTACATTGATATTCTACATATATTTCACACTTTTACGTCAAAGATCTTTTTGAAAGGTCACTTGCTTTGCAATCAATGTGACTCTCTTCTGGATATATATCTCGATAATTACGGAGTTAATATTTATTTAAATCATGTTTCTGTTAAGATATAAGAACTTAAATTGAAGAATTAAAATGTTCCATATAGACCTAAAAATGAAGATTGAAGCACTAAGTCATATTTTAATTTCTGTCACCATTGTAAAATAATTGGATTGCAAATTATGGTATGTTTCTTACGAGCAACTGTAAGTCACACGTGTAAAAGGGGTGTTCGATTAACACATTTTGAAATAATTGGTTAATTTATCCATAATTGACAAGGCATTTCTCTATCTCGACCCATTGACCTTTTATATACATGTCATAGATTTAAACGGTTTTCAATACTTTACTTCACAATTTTTGATTAAATCTTATTGTTAAATTAAAGAACGTGTTATTTTATTTGGTACATGAGAGTTAGCTAGTTTCTTCCACTGGTCTAATTAAAGGCGATGGGAAAACTGCAGAAAGATGATTCAGAATATGGATAATACTTGTAATAATCCTATAATATCATACTATAAACGGTAAAATACTATCCCATTCAAAATTAATCCCTAGTTGCTTCAAATAGTTACAAGTTTGTTAATGTACATGTATAAAAGTTGCAATAGAGTTCTGTAAGAGGTTGATGATGTTACTAACATTAGTATCAATAGGAAAAAATGACTCATGATTCTATAATCTCGTGTTTTTGGTTTTAAAATAAGTGAGTCAAACGTAAAATGTTTTTAGGTGGTTTCGAATATTCCCAAAAGTTCTGAAATACTTGGAAAGGTAAATGAAAACGAGATTGATTATGTACTATCCAATAGGTGTATTTGCAAGTCAATAAATCATACTTCATAACATCACCTTGACAATTATGATAAATGGAAAATGAATGGCTGAATGGACAGAAAGATCTTAAGATATGCTTTCCTGACACATTTCTATGACCATTTTGCTCCTATGCATGGACAAAATGAATAGTTATCAAAAGCAAACTAGGCTTTGAAAGTTCCAGTAATATAATAGTACCTCATCATTTTCATTGATCACCCTGGTCCCCTTGAATAAGAAATCACTTTTTTCTCCAAATTGATTAAATCTAAATATTTTAATGTTTCTAACAAATGTAGAACCACTATCTCCTTCATCCTTCTAGATATAATGACATCATTTATTAGATGGCATACACTCGTAATGAACACGGTCCTTCTTCATCGAGTCATAATTATATTCACAGTAGGTAATTGTAATTAAAACCTTACGAAAACGTTTAATCTAGCTATGCTCACTATGTATTCCTTCAGAATACGTAGATCTGATGTACTTGATCTGCATATATTCATTCTATTATTGGAAGAAATTAAATTTGAATCACTTACACGTCATGATGAATTAGATCCAAATTTGAAACTCGGTTACTATAGGATAAGTTTTTTTCATTTGAATACATCATTCTTATATTATTATATGTGTTCAGTATAAGAGCGTTTGCAAAAGACGTTGTTATGGAGCACAGATAGACTTCTTAAGTTCTTATTATTGTAGTCTATCATTTGTTGAACGGTGACGAAACAGATATCATATTGTTTCTTAGGTAAGTTTTGGTTGCTTCCCCGTAGAATAGTCCTTTTCATTTTGAGTTGATTTGTCTCTGTTTCACTACTGATAACCGAGAACAATAAAAAAAAACATGTGTTGTTTCCAGTAAATCTGCTCCAAAGAAGGAGAAGACGATCTCATAGGCAGGCAAAAATTGTAAGGTCTATAATTTTGGAATACGAAGGACGTCATACTAATTGGCTTCTTAGAAAAAAGGAAAAAGTAGACTAAAGAGAAAACTACAATCAATTATCCCATTCCTAATAATCCATTTTAGCATTTACTAGCTAGGATACGTGTTGAATCCCCATCTTAAATTGCACTTAAAAAGATAAGTTTTTCAGGATTTTATATCAATATTGAATAACTGATTTGGTTATTGCAACTTTTATCATATCCAAAAACGATTGAAGTAAAAGATAACAATTTTTCATTTTAAATATAAATTGGGTTGAATTTATATTATTTATAAATAATAAATAAAACGTATTATGTATTAAGAAAAGAAATAAAAACATCTATAAATCTAGACACGAGTCATTTTTTAAAAAAAAAAAAAAACATTCATTTTAAAGGAGCCATCGGAAAGTAAAAAAATTATATTGATTATTGCATAAATAAATTTTTCATTATTTTCCTTCTTTTTAAAATGTCAAGCTTTCGTCTTAAATACATATAAATTTTTATGAAAACGCTTCTTTAAATATTACGATTCAATTATGCCATCGAATTCTCTCTTAAGAAATCGGAAGCCCTTTTTCTGGAAGGATGGAAAAATATGCAATAGGAAGAACAATTCACTTGATCTAATATATCCAAAGTCTTATATTTATTTTGCCCCTTGCGTTTCACAAGAGCGCTCTTCTCTTTCTTATCGAAAAATAATAGTTTGATTCACTGTTTTTTCATGCTGGGATGCTACTTTATTTAAAGAAGTGAAAAAGTTTAATGATTTTAAAAAAAAATTATTAAAACCCTTATTATTAAATCTGAATTTCACATTTTACCAAAAGAAGAAACATTAAAACTAGATTATAAGAATGGTCTTTTTTCTTCAAATAAGTGATCAATGAAAATACAATGTTCTTTTTTACTCAAAATAAGAGTATTTTATTTGATGTAATAATAAAATTTTATTATTGAAAATATTTCATGTGTTTTAAATTGTTTAAAATAACTTTTTTGATATTTTTGAAATGATATTTGCAGTAAAAATCACATATTTACTCTAAATTTCCTGCTGTGGTCAAAATCACCACTAATGATGGTTCTAGGTAGTTCAAAATATCAATCATTCAAGTGTTATAGAAAAAACAGTTTTTTGACATATTTTAAATATTGCGCTACGTATATATATTTCCTCAAAATATTTAAATGTCCGTAATGAAGAGTGTCCGTAGTGTAAAAGGGCTTGATTCCAATAATTCAGTAAAAATTGTTTCAAATTTAGACACAAATTGTAGCGAATTTGCTTCATTGATAGTAAGAGATATATTTACTCAATAATGATTAGCTCATAATGTGATCAATATATTCAAATCCTTAAATAAGCTATAGTCAAAGTATATGAAATATGTGGATAAGTTTACTTAACTTGACTCTAATTAATTATTATTATAAAGCCTAATTATCTTGTGAATTTTTAAGAGTAAGTTCCTAATAGTTGGATCCTATTCAGGTACACGTTTTCTGAATAACTTCTCATTGCTGTAACCTATGTGCTGCTGTCCTACCTCCCTTTAATTCCTACATTTTTTTTTCTCTCATTTCTCTTTGCTACTCTTCTGATTAAACAGTAGGATTCATTAGTACGTGTCACTGTTCTTTCACATATCGAGAGTCTCGTTTCCAACATAATATTAAAGCAACTCGCAGATTAGAAAAGGAAAATCCCCGTATGAACCCAATATAAATATCACTTAAGTGGTTTCTTGAATCAACCAACGAAATGCTTTTTTGAACAAGCAGTAAGTATAAGATATAATGTATAACATTTATAGAAGTTTAAAGAAAATAAGCCACGTAATGGTTATAAATATATATATATCTCGTAATATGTTGAATATATATATACATTACAATTTTAAATATTCGACATTGTACAGTTGAATATTTTTATTAAAACTAAATTCATCAACGATTTGTCAAATTCTAAATTTAAATATTATATTAAAATTTCATTTTATTCGAGAACTGCATAAAAGAGAGAAAAAGTAATAAGAATGCATTTGAAATGATACAGTATAAAAAATATCAGAAAATTATTCTTAATCAATTCCTTGTTATTTAACTACAGGGTTTCTAAAGAGTTTATAACTAATCAGAAGAAGAAGAAATATCAATGAAAATAATAATAGAAATTAAGATGTATTGGGTATTCTTCGTCATAAGGAAATCTTTTGTTCTACGCATGCCAAAAAGTAAGAAAATTAAATATGAAATGAAATGAATAAAGTTTTAGATGGCCTTTTAATTTGTAACAGCACCTCATTACAAAACGCTTTCATCACCAAACCAAAATTAACTTAAATAACCAAATTCAAGTCTCTAACCTAAATTCTAATCACAGATGTATCAAATTTTAAACAACAAAACTAGTTGCAGTCTAATCGATTATTTATTTATGTTGTAAAATGAAGCATTCATTATCAAATCATGATCTGATAAACTTCTCTTTAAATATTAAACCTAAAGCTTATCATAATACCCGGGGTCCGAACAGATGATTATGTAGTTACGGCAAAGGTTCAAGTTTTACAAGCAAAAGTTAGATCTTTGCTCCAGCAATATCAAATTGGATTCACGCACGCACAAGAATATACAAGTATTTTGATCAATTCCTTCTCAATCCTGCTTCTTTTCTTTCAATTCAGACATATTTCATACATCCGTTTAAAAGTATCTTTTCATTACACTCCATAAATAATTGATTTGCCTAGGTCACGTTTCATTTAAGTAGAATAAGATTATAATTTTTCGTAGTTGAATTTATAGAGTCTCCAAGGTAATTAATAAGGTATGTGATAAACCCATCTTTAGTGAATGTCTACATTTGTGTATAGTTAATTTAATGTTTAGTTATATATTTTTCTTATTCCAGATTCCGTTAAGATAATACCATAAAATAAAGGTAAAACTAATAAATAATTACCAGGTGCATCATAAGAAACTGAAGAATTTTTTTTTAAATATAGTTTTCAAATTTCTTTTTGGTTAGAACAAAAATAAATGTTTACTTGAAGAAACAATTCATTTTCGTTATTTTATGTATATAGTTTGAAATATCATATACACTAAGATATAAACTGTATGCTGATATTACTCCGAATGATGTAAAACAAGAAACAAAATATCTCTATTACCGCGGCTTATATTCCTTAAAAAGAAATATTACGTGATTCTGACTTGCTGGAAAAAACACTAGAAAAAAACCAGCCACATCAAACCATTCCCAAGAAGCAGAAAGAAAAATCGACGACATGTAGAATCTGCTAGATAAAAAGCAAGACATTTTTCCTTTGTCTTATAACGCGGCTTGTTGTAACGAAGTGGTATCTTTGAACTTGTTCCTCGAACTGTTGTCACTTTTCTTGTAAACACTTGACTTTGAAGAAGACTGATTATGGCTTTCACTTTAGCTTCCTCCTGTTGCTATGGCGACCTTTGATGCTGTGACGTCAAGAATTCGCCGGAATGTGAAAGAATGAACCCAAAAGTTTAAGCACCGATTAAGCTGTGGGATTATAAAGATTTTTGCCTGACAGTCTACATGCCATTTTTCTTCAGGTGTACGATCACAACATAAATATTATTTTCTTTAGGGTGAAGATTTATTTACTAAAAGCATGAAAAAGAGAACGCCGTTCGCCAATTTTAATTGAGATTTATTTTATGATGTATATATTTTTAAGTAAAACATCTGTAATACCACCAGATTAAATGATACCCAAATATTGTTTTTGAGATTTATTTGAATATGCATATATATAGAAAAAAAGATATATTTTAAAAATATATTTAAATATTTTTTTAAATGTGAATGAATTTCTTATATTAAAACTGAATTTATTATTCAATTTAATTTTTAACTTAAAAGGTGAGGGTTGTATATTTTAAGAGAGAAAAAAAATTTAGATGAAACAAAATTTACTGTATTGTAATTTTCTTACTGTATCAAGTGTTAGATTTTTTTAAACCAACATTACATTGTAACAATATTTACATTTTAACACAGAAAATATAGTAGAAAAAATAGTTTTGAAATTTATCAAAAAAAAAAAAAGAATGTAAAAAAATGAGAAAGTAATTTATTGGACAAATTGATATCACATCAGTTTCTAATTTATTAAAATATAAATTTGCGTTATATTCGCTAAATAAGCTTCGTATAAAAGTATTATGAATTTATAATCATAAACAGTTTTTACTACTGAGGGCATAAATAAAGGTACTTATGGACTAAATATGAATTTGTAATATTGTTTATACAATTTAAAAGGAATGTAGGATGTAATGAAAAATGAATTATTTGTAAAAAATGTGTTTTTCTAATGGTAAAACTATAATAAAGAGGCAATGTACAAACTTTGAATTACTAAGGGGGAAAGTCCATGAGACAATGATAAACAATTTAAGAAATTTAAAATAATTTTAAATAATTAGAATTTCATATATTTTTGATAAATAAGAACAATGAAATCAAATTGATACATGATTAAATTATGCAATTCCCTCGTCACATAATAAAATAAAAGAATGATTTAACTGAAAAAACTTTAAATAGAATCTTAAATGTTCTAATAAATTTTATGATAAAATTTTAAGATTTCTTTAACAAAATAATAATTTGAATAATACACTTTATTCTTTTTAAAAGGAAAATATGCTACAATATTTAAATAAGTTATATATTGACATTTTTATGAAAGTAAATTAGATAAACAATAAAAATGCACGAAGTTTCATTTTAACCATTGCAAATTTTATTACAATCGATTGTAAAAAAATTTTTTTCAGTGAAATTTCTCTTAAATAATGTATAAAACTAGAAAATGCGTTTTGATAAATCAGAATAACTTAACTTTTTAATAGAAACTCTATGATGGAGCATTTTAAATCTAAAGTTTTAAAACATGAACTTAATGTTATCCATGTTTTTATTCCTTATACTTTAAATATTTTACCCTATCTATAAATGAATGGAAATTCTGATTTTCTTTTTTAAAAAATTAAGATAACATTTCAAAAATATCAGTAAATTTAAAATCTTACATTGCATTTCTTTTTATTAATTTACGAACATTTTTTAATAATTACTCGTACAGGATTTTAGTGAAAAACAAATAAAATAAGTCATAAATATATGTGTTTAAGATCCTTAGTAACGAATTTGATCCCTTAAAACTATTTGTGGTACAAAAATGACTGAACCTCAGAAAATTCCAACACTTATTTTTGTTCTCTTCAGATGAAAATGAAAGAGTACCAAAATTTACAGAAAGTATTTCCCCACGATATTTTTTTTCTTCTTAATTTTGAATATAATTAAATTATTTAGTAAATTTCTATCAAGATTAATTCTAACTTACAAATTTAAGATATGTTGATCAGTGATTTCGTTACACAGTCTCTTTAAATACATAATTAATCTACACTTAATGTTATATTTATGTTTTGATCTTAATTTTCTTGTAATACTTTTATCAAACGAGTAATTGCGAAAATATTAAGAAAATAAGAAGAAAGTAATTATTAAAATAATTTCTATAAAAGTTTTTAAAACTAATGAACTATAATCATAGGTTTATAACATTTTTCAATAGATGGTGTAAATAAAAAAAACCTATAATTTGTAGAATAATTACTAAGAATAATATTGAAAATGTTAAATTTTTTTAGAAATCATCTACTCATTGAATTGAGTTGTACGATGTATAAATAATTGAACGATTAAAGAATGTTATATAGTATCTTTCAGAAAGAAGAAATATTGTGAAAGTAATTGAAATTTTAAAAAATCCCATGAAAGTTAGGCTCAAGAACTTTGCAAAAAATAAAGAAAATATTCAAGATAGATATTACAATATTGAAAAAGGGTAAATTGTAAAGAGTCAATGGATATAATTCAACATTCATATTTTCAGTGTTAAATACTTGAGAAAATAATACATAAAATTGTTTTATTTTGCGATTATAAAATATATTCAATATACAGAAACAGTAGAGTTGCGTCAATGATTTGAAGCTCACAAATTGGAAATCATGAAGTCAAAACTAAAAATTGATTTTTTTACTCATTATGTAATTTGATAGCATGGAGAACATTTATGAATTTTTAAACATTGTGTTTGATAAATACTATTATGTATTGTAATATCCTCTTTGAATTGCGTTGTGCCTACTAGAGAAATCGTTAATCCTGCACATGAAATAGTATGATGTGATCGGGGAGTCTCTTAATGCAAAGCAAGTCAACAGACTTAGAAAGACGTGTAATTCTCCTTCTACTAAATATAGTAATATCAAATGTTGCTTCAATAAAGCGCATTATATTTTTTCTCAATGACTCCCCCAATGCTGTAGCTCCTGGAGATAATGCACCATCTACTAAAGTGCTGATACTTCAAATGATTTCTCTATATTAAGATCAATACCTTATAATTAAATTGATATTTAATGCAAAAATAAGTCATTATTCAAAGTTTCAACTTCGTAATGCTAGATATAAAACCTTGGAACGTCGTTGGTCTCCTCACGGGAAAACATTTATAGCCAAATTGTAATCGACATCAGAGTTTCATCATCCATCATTTCAAAAGTCACCACTATTTCCTTCAACTTTCTAAAACAGTTTAAACGCCTCAGAGTTAATAAAATAGATTTTTTCAGCAAAGTCAATTTGAAGTTTGTAAACATCATCAAATGAATACAAGGTCTGTCAATAATTGCATGAAAATGTTCATATAATTTTCAAAACAAATCCGAATCTTTTCAGCTAATCACAATTAGTCCATTAATCAAATTATTCTATCTTCGTGTAGTCTTAATGATTCTCGGTACTCTTATTCATGATCAGAAAGTGTTTTTGAGTATTCAAGATCGCAAATCATTGCGCAATAGCATTACAACAAACATAGCCAGACTGTACTATTCTAAGTAAATTAGAAATCAGAATCCATTACAGAGGAGAACGAAAATATATCTAATTGAATAGAATAAACTTATATGTAAGCGGAGCAAAATTGAATTTGTTAAAATGTTTTAAAAATATTAGGAATAATAACATAAAAATGATTTAAATTAAGTAATCGTAATTGAAGCGTGTGAATTTACATCAATAGCTGATATTTAGTAGAATCTTCGAGAGTGAACAGACGTTGGAATACATTCTAAAACCACCAATGTTTCTGATTAACTTCTTTCGGAATAAAGTAAGTGGAATATAAATTAGTTTTGATAAGTATTTATATTTAGAATGATATCGCATTGAGGATTAACGGCTAAAAGAACGAGTAAATATTGCATATTCACAAATTGATCAAAATAGAAGGTTTGTTCTTAATTGTCACTGTTTCGTCTATCGAATATGAATTTTATTATTTTGACTTTAAGAATTACTAAACTTTGAAAAACGGTTCATTGAGTTGAATAATAGAAAGTCGTTACGCACAGCCCTTATGGAAATTACTGTCTTCATGATTTTATCCGAGGTGTGTTACCGATCTTCTCATTTATATCTTCATGAATATCCATGGTGTTATCTATCTTCGATGCATGATGTTTCTTTATTTCCTTCATGACTCTCTATGGTGTTATCTATCTTCGATTATAAGCGTTATCTATTTGTGAAAATTTAGAGTATGTATTTTCTAACTTTACCATGCAGTGATATTTCATCAAACGTAAATTTTGGGAAGATTTACTTAATTTTGAATGTTAATCAGATGTACCAATTCCACCAGTCTAAAGCACGTATCAAAACATCTCAAAGAGAGAAAATAGTTCAAATAGAAAGAGAAATTGTTAGCTCACCATTTATTGTAATGAATGGTGCTGGTCACTTATGAGTGTGGAGCAATGAAAACTTTTAAATGTACAGACTGAATTAAAATGGTATTAAAACATCTTTAATATATTCATAAATACAGTTTAAACATCTTAGTAAGTTAAAAAGGGTAAATTGCTAGATTTATTTCGCTCTTTAACAAAGAAAGATTCATAAAATTATTTTTTTTTTGAAAAAGTGAATTTAATTTTCATTCTATGTGTCATGCATTGAAAGGAGTTTTGATTTTAGTGCAATACTTACTTAAAGAGGTTGAAAAGTTGCAATAAAACTGTTAGAATATTTTAAAATAAATACTTTATGGCTTACTAATTATTTAGCTCAGGTTTGTTTTGTGTGTTGAATTTATTCGGAGGTCAGATTACATTACAGTATTCTTTCTAAAATCTAATATATATCGAAAAGAGCTCGAATATAGAATACATATCGAAAGAAAGAGTTTTTAGTTATTTTTCAGCTTAAGTCCATAACTTCCTTTACATTTTGCAGAGGCTAATTCGCCTTCTTTGCATAAAGTTAAGATTCATCAAACACTTGATTTGCCTACACAACTGCTGAAGCTATTTCTCTGACTTTCATAAAGTATAATATTTAAGAGCTATGATTTTATCACGCTTCCTTAGAGTTACGTCTATTTTTGAGCAAGAGAAAGGGAGAGAGAGTAAACACTAAAAACTAACTATCACACTCAAAGGCTCTCAACTGAAGAATAAGTTACTATTTCTAAACTAAAACCATTTAGGTCATTCAGCTGCACCCACTGTAAACATATGAATTTGGTTTGAAAGGGTTTCAGACAGACACATCTTCCAAAAAAAGTAACATGTTCCAGTTAATGTGCACTAAATATATATATATATATATATATATGTGTGTGTGTGTGTGTGTGTGTGTGTGTGTGTGCATGTGTATGCATATATGTAGATATGAACACAGGTGAGCAAAACTTAATCAATAATGTACATGTTAAGCATATAGCCATTAAATTGCAAAACAGGGCTTATTATGATCAGTATGATGAACACGATATTCAATAAAAAGGTATGTAATGTCAGGAACAAAACGTCATAGGCAATGTAAGTGTACGCAAAATGCGTGCTTTTCGCACGTACAGCTCAAGACTACAATAAAAGGAAGAATGGAGGTGTAATTAAAGACATTTGCTGTACGTTAAAATGAATTCTGTCGTGAAATATGGCTAGAAGACATCTCCTGGATGACTTCAGCTAGTTTGACCAGTTTAGTTGAAGTGTTCCGAATCAACAACAGCTGTACCTATGGCTTAGAAGGATTTTCTTCCAAACCATAGGTACATCTGTTAGAAAAATAAGTGGTGGCCGCCCTAGGAAAACAACTGCAGTGCCGGACTGATAAATCGTCCTGCTGGTGAAAAGAACCCTATACCAGACAGCAAGCGTCTTTGCTCAACAACTATGCACAACAACAAGTGTCATGGTTTACTGTGTCCATACCCCTTCACAAAAGTGACCTCTCCACCCTTTGTCTTGAACTCTGCATCCCTTTGAAAGTTGGCCATCGATGGCTTCATTTAGAGTGTTGCAAGGAGCAGAAAAATTGAACATCAGATCAATGGAGTCATGTGCTCTTTTCGGATGAGATTCGTTTCAGTGCCACAAGAAATTCTCAACGATCGTTGGTGCGTAGAGAGGTTGAACATTGTTTTATCCCAGTGACATCACGGAAAGAGACCGTTACGATAGTCCAGGAGTTGTCGTCTGTTGAGGCATTATGCTGAATGGGCAGACTGAGATGTATTTTTTCAACAGAGTTTCTGTAACTGGAAATCCCTCTTGTAAGGAGGGGATTATTCTCCAAGTGCATTTGTTCCAAGGTCCTATTGGACTAGATTTCTTTTTTATGGATGATATTGCACAACCAATCTGTAGCTTCTGAAGTTTAGCATGTAATGATGATATCACTCGAATGGAATCTCCAGCGTTCTCCCCTGATTTAAATCCCATAGAACATGTATGAGATGCTTTAGAGAGGTGCCATGCGGCACGATTGCATCCTCCGGGGAACCCCAAACAACTGAAACAGAGTACTGATTATGGAATGGACAATCTTACCTCATGAACTGTTTAACATTCTGGTGCTGAGTATGTTTCGACATATTGTTAAAAATCAATATTTTTTTTAACGAAATTGAAATTAATAAGAGGAAATATATATAATATTTAAAGAATAAAATTGTATGTTTCTTGGTAGAGCAAATAAGATGCCCCAACAATTTAGAGTGATTGAAACATTAAAATCTTTCAATTTAATTTCCTTCTGCTGTTAAAACATAAGAAATATCATTGAATCTGTATATCAACCATTTAAAATAATTTAATTAGAAGAAAGATCTAAAATTGAATTTTAATATTGTAAATAAACGTATGACACAGCAAAGGTAAATGTTATATGTATTCGGGTTTTTTTTAATGTGGATTGATATGATTATAGCACATTTTCCTGAAAAACTTCTTTAACTATAGTTCTGATATTTTTCACTTATAATTTGAGACTTCTTTCTGTACAGTGGATAAATTTGTTTCTGATAAACTCTCACATATTTTAGGTATGACAAAACATTTCGATAAAATTTATAGGGAATTAAATAACGTTAAATAATTTTTTTAAAAAAAAAATTAAAGGTCATGAAATTTTAAAAAAAAAAATTTAGTTAGTACATTTTATTTTTAAAGTTATAATTATATTTAGTATATATAATGTTATGCTGATAAGTTATAGGTTAATTTTTTAAATTGTAAATACAGAAAATTTTAAGAATGATGGACCTGAATATAATCAAATGACTTACAAAAATAAATATGATAATTGAATGCTTATCGTTCATATAAACAATATTTCTGTTTATAAATGCTAATTTCCTTGCATAAACATTTACACTAATATGCATATATCTGAATGTTAAAATTAATTCCACTCAATTTAGAAAAGTGAAGAAAATGTAAACTAAGAGTAAAATGAGGGAAAGAATGATAAATTTTTGCTTTCAGCATAAAATACAAAAAAAATTCTTAACAAAACTTTTCTTTATTAGCTTTATAAAATTTTCTTAGAAATTTTATGATTTTATTCAATTTCTTCATGCACTTAAGCTGAATTTGATATTATAAAAACAATATAAAGTTTTTCTGTTCATTGCGAATAATGCAGTTTTTAAAACTCACAACACGAGAAACTGTATTTTTGATTAATTAAGTTGTTACTGGAGAACAATAACACCGTCTTCTGTATTTGCATATTGTTGAACAACTCATTAAATTTACCAGCAGTTCACGAAGCCCATTTTCTCCTAATACGTAGTTAGAGAAGACTTACACAGAATTTTATCTTCGTTTTATAAGAATCACTGATAATTCTTTTCCCTTAAATTCAGGGAAGAGTATCTTTAATGAGAATACGGTTGAACGAATGACATTCTTCATTTCGACGTTCATTAATGACGAAGTACTTCATTAAACTACGACAAGTCAAGAATTTTATTTCACTTCATTGACGTCGAATTGTTTTTTTTTTTTTTTCAGTGTCATTTCTCGTGTCAATTCAAGTGTATGTAATGACTCTCGATAACTATTAGTATGACCTTTTCAGCAATATCAAGGAAAATACAATTACAACTGTAATTGTAACACATGTTTATGCAACCAGAAAAATATTTTTAAATAATCTTGCAGAAGAAAAATTTCTTATGCTAATGGGAAATTAAAGAAATGAGTGCCGATAATAACTTGTTTTCGATCGTCAGTTGTCTATTAAACGGAGAATACATCCTAACATATAAAAAAAAAATTTGCGATTATTACCAAAATTATCAAAATTTAGTCCAAAGATTACATAAATATACTGTAACTTGTATTTTTTAAGATTAATTGATTAACTGTCTACTAACGTAGCACTTAGAAGTAACACAAAGATATTTGATGATGGGCCTCGTACTTCTGAATATCAGTCTAGCAACAAGTACAACACCAGAGTTCTGGTACCTCCCTCTCCTAATTTCCACACCACACCTCATGGGAAAAATTGGGACCACAACTGATTCAGCATGCATTAGACGTGATGGGTCTTTAGTGGCGACAGGGTTTGTGTCCACAAATCGACAGAAACAACGTTAGCCCGATTTCATGACCATATCCACTAGGCTGTATTTTTTCAAAGAGTTTAAAGTTTAATTAATTTTTTTTTTAGTTTTTCATTCCAATTAATGTAACTATGATTTAATTATGTTTCCATTAATCCTAATTAAAGTGATCAAATAAAATGCATGATTTTTTTTATTTTTTTGTAATTTGCTTACTCTTTCGCTGACATAATGTAGAAAATTACAGAAATCATGCGATTCTTTTATTACGATTCATCTTTGAAATTGTTCTTTAGTAAATGTAAATTAACATTCTGTAGAATAACTTTTTTTCCATATTAGAACATCGACACTATCTATGATCTTAATATTACAAATTTATCACTCAGGGGAATCAAGAAGGTATTTCTTTTTTTTTTCGAATTTTATCGTAAAATCAATTTCTCATTTTAAAACACAAATCTCGGTTTCACTACGAAAATTAAAAATTGATTAACTTTGATGAAAATGAATTAAATTTGCTTTTAACAGAGCTTGCATTAAATATTTTAGTCTCCTTATTTTCTGAGACTTAATTGAATTTACCCAAGAATTCTAATGCCTTTGAATAATTATTGATTTAAAAAAGTTAGAATTTATACATTTAAGTCTGATAGTAACACATCAATCAATAACTCCCGAGACTAACATTGAAAACAACATTTTTTTTGCAATTTTTTTTTTTTTATTCATCAATATAACACCTTTAATCCTCCACCTTTTAGTGATGCTGCTAATCGTTCCAATGCTTTTCAAAATCTTTTTTTTTTTTTTTTCTTTTTTTCAAGAAATTTTTTTAGTTATGAGTAAATAGCGATAAACAGCTTTCTTGAATCATCGACTCGTTGCTGTTTTTGTTCCATCGAAAGCAATCGTGGCACCCACTTGGAAAAAACCTTTTTCACTTCACTTCAAAAAACCTTTTTCAGTAAATACACTTCCATATGATATCTGTGTTATCTCAGCAATCTCACGGAGCTTCACTTTACGATCTTTCATTATAATTTTTGTCACTTCACTTACATTTTCCGGTGTAACGGCTTCCACAGGTCTACCCGAGCGTTCCGCGTCATTTGTGTCGGTACGACCACGTTTAAACTCGGCAAACCCCCGACAAATCGTTGCTTTTGATGGACAAGAGTCCGGGTAACATTTTTCAATCCATTGTTTCGCTTGCACGGTGTTTTTACCCATTAAAAAACAATGTTTTATCAGAACACGAAACTCGTTTTTTTCCATTTTTTAAACAAACTACAAAACGACTTTATTCCAACCTCGATAACTCAGCTGTTTCTGGTCCGATCGACTTAAAATTTTGACACGTTTCAAGCAAAGGTTAGTACTCTAGAAAGACCTGATTACTGGTTTACTACGAGTGCCATCTCTGGGTTAGTCTCGGGAGTTATTGATTGATGTGTTTAGTATAAAAACAGACAAACGTTTGAGCATTTATTCAAGCAACTGGTTAAAGAAATTATGATTTGGAAAACATATTTTGAATAGCATTCTTTGAAATAAAAATTATTAGATGGCAAATGGTATTTGTAATAAACTTGGAACATTTTGTGTACTTATAAAAATGCTAGTGTTAATATATATATTTACATATTTGCATTTTTTTGTGCAGCTCCTGGAGTCCTATGTCTTATTTTGTTTATTCCTTCTATATCTGTAAATAAGTTGAGTGATAATCTTTTTCTCGCAGAATCCAACTACAACCCGTTATTTCCAATATTTTATTTGAACCCTTAGTTCTAATTAAAGCCAGTTACAATTTTGCCTTTACTTGGTTATATCCCAATTGCCTTAATTTGATGATATCACTATGATATTTGTTATTATCTGTTGCGTTTCTAAAAAATATGTTTATATGTAATTCATGTACATTATTTAGTGTACCAAGCAACTGATTACATAATTTAATACTGGTCACATAATTTAACGGTTATAAATTATTAAAAATTGCGAATTTAGCCTTTTGTATGCTATAATCAGTATTCAATATATATGGATTAACTTTAGATATATGTTGCTTGCACTAATTAGATATATGTTGCTTGCACTAATTAGATATATAACTGTCTTGTCATTTAATAATAGCTGTCCTGTAGTTTAATGCTTGCTGAAGTGGTTGTCTTACAGGGATACCTGTTTAATAGTTCCAATTGTATGAGTTAATCTACTTAGGAGCATCAAAAACAAAGAGAAGAAATCAGAACACCAAACTTACTCTGTCTTCGCATTAATGCTACACATAGGATTTTTTTTTATTACTTTTATGTTAGATAGCTGCTTCTGTTCATGAATAAGTGACTTTTGTCATCGTATTTCTTTCACGTCTTAGGCACTGCACCATGAATTAGAGTTCAGGTTCAATATATACATATATTGGAAAGATCAGTCTGTCGTTACTATCGTGGCCAATTAATCAAAAGGAAATTTAGATAAACTTCAGTGAAAAAAATATATTTTTGATACAAAAAGAACAAAGCAATTTTTTTTAAAAATTAAGCCTATGTTATTTAAAAACATCTGTTAAGATGATGATACTTGATTACACCCTTTAAAAAGAAATTTGTTGTTCTTCAATAATGGATGATTTGAATCATATAACTACTCTTCTTTCTCTAAATTAACTCCAAGGATTTAATGCATTTCAATAATTTATTCTTTTCAGAGCGATATTTCGTTTCAACTGTGAGTTCATTGCTATACATAAGGAAGGAGAAATATTAGCGATTTATATCAAATAATATCAAATTTCAAAAGAAATCCATTGAATGTATAATATTACTTAGCAATTATATATAAATCTTTAATACTAAATTTCTAAAATTATGTGCATAGTTTGGAAAACGAAAGTTATCCGTTCTCAAGAGAAACCATTTCATCATCATTCCATTGATTTTTTCCCTCAATTTTTCATAAAAACCAAAAATCAGAAATATCACACAATGATTTTGTGTCACTATAATTGAAGGAAGGAATCAATAAATTTCTTGTATTGTCACTAAGCTTCAAGATAGTCGATTGATGAAGAGATTTGTCGAATCGAATTTTCTGTCTTACAAAATAGGTCTGATGATAGTTCATCATATGTATCGAGATACTGAAAAATGTGATTTTTTTTTAATATTTCATAAAATTATAGATTTTTGTCAGATTTAACTATACATAAACATGGATTTTCATTTGAATTTTACTTTGATTATTGTCTAGAAGATTATTTAGTTGATTTTGGTTCTTAAATTAATCTGCATTTCCAAATTTATATAAGAAAATCTTTTTTAGGAATAAAAAAAATGTTGATTTTTTTTGTCTCTTTTCTTTCAACAAATAGCATTACCATTAGGTTTCAAAATATTCAACGATTTCTATACTTATTTTACGATATCTACTTCAATAAATTAACTAAAACTATCAGTACAAAACAGATGGTTATTTGTAATTTTAGTCATTTCATGTGTTAGACACTTTATTTGCAGGCATTGTATTACATTTTATACTGTTTAAATGAATTACAATTAAACTAGAAATTATTGAGAATGAAATATATTGTAATATTTATCACAAAAGAGAAGCCTTTAAATTTCATGGAAATTAAGTACAATTCTGGAATAAAAATATTTATAATTCAGGTATCAGAAACACTTTTTTAATTAGATAACTTGTAATAAAAATTTAGTTACGAACAAATCTGATTATTTTGCTATTTTAATAAGTTTTTTTTCAATTTATGAATTCATGTTAATTTCTGAAAACTCACTTGAAATATGAAAATTATAACATGGAATAAAATACTTTATGGAAATCTTTAAAAAATATTCTCCTTAAAACAGTTAATGTGATTTTGAATTAGAGCTAAATAATTTTTATCGCTTATCATTTAGAAACATAAATATTGATACTACCATGCTTTTCAAAAGGCATATTGTTTTAAATCTGAGGTGAATTTTGATATTTATAAGCTTTATACTAATAAAGATATCTTTAAGAAATTAGAATTAAAATTTTTGAAATAAACGTTTGCTGCGATATTAATATAATAATGTTAACAATTCTTGTTATATAAGCTTGAAGTACTTGAAATTATCACTCACTAGTAAAAAGTATATTACTTGATAAACGTTATGCTTGCAGTAATATGATGTATAGTTTTTAAACATTTATTAAATTAATTTTGCGCTTTTAAATTAAGTATGATAGAAATTTTGTTCATTAAATTTATCATAGACATATATATTTTAATCTTTTTATGAAGAATATATTTTTTTTTTCTTTTACACGTATTTGGAATACTCCAATTAATTTTTCGATTTATAGGAATTACCACATTTTATAATAACGTAATAGCTTTGTAGGATGCTCACAATACAAAACTAGTTAAACTATGCGTTTACAAGCTAACGCCTGTGAATGCATTTTCTTTTATTTTGTATTTATGATTTGTTTATTCTTTTATTTATTTTTGTTGCATTTTTAAAATCCCAAAATGTCTAAATTATCGACATTTTTCACTGCTCTGTTACAGAATTACACACACACACACACACACACACACACACACACACACACACACAATAATAATAATACACACACACACACACACACACACACACACACACACACACATTATATATATATATGTGTGTGTGTGTGTGTGTGAAAATCGAACTTGACTTATCGCCCAGAACGTGGCCGTAGTACATTTCATCACCAGAGAGCGCTGCTACTGTCTCGGAGACATTCCGCTAGAGAAAAGACGTTTGCTTTGGAAGACGCCATTACGAGGTTGGAATGGGCACACGGAGTGTCTGGGATATCGCGACTAAAACCGTTTTACGAAATTAGTGCAGAGGAGCTCAACCTGAACTTGTAGATATTATTTACGCATTTTTTAAATTTTATACTTAATTTTCTGTACATAATCGCTGTAAATAAGAATAAATAACTTTGAATAAACCGAAATATCATCATTGTGAATACCCGGACATTACACACAAACACACACACACACACACACACACATATATATATATATATATATATATATATATATATATATATATATAACTCTTTTGGTGTACAGTAAAAATTCAGAGTATAAGTACAAAAGCATATAAAAATTCAAATTGATATTAGGAATAAAACTACTATCAACTATTCATTTCTTGATGACAAGCATGCATGTTTGTTACAACCTGGATTAAAACTACTATCATCAGTAGAAGTGTCAAATATATCTAGCACAACTGTTGATTTTGATTGTAGAGAAGAATTTCTTTCTTTACTAACGGATTATGGCGATTTTTTTTTACAAAATTTGTTGTTAGTGGTTAATTTTTTTTTTTTATTTTTTGGTACCTCACATGTTGATCTTATATAAATCTTGAAATCCTGCTACACAAAATTTAAGATAACGTTGAAATTTTAATGCACACTCCATGTCAGAAAAAAAATTTGTTACATACTTTTATAAAATTTCTAGCCTTCGAGAATTAAATCAGTCGTTCATAGCTGAACTTCAACTTCGACTTCATCATTATTGACTTGAATTATAGAAATGTAAAGATGCATAGACTTTTTTAAAAAAAAATATCATACATGACATTAATTATGATTTTAAGGATATATATATGTCAAGAGAGTGTGAGAGTTAACAATATGTTAAAACAATTTTTTTTTTACTTGAAGCAAATGAATATAGTCGAAACAGTGAAGTGATATACTTCCACTTCGGCTGGAAACCGAAATGTTTGTTTAAGTGGTAATACAACGAAATAAAAAAAAATGATTGTAAAATTCCGATATTCCCCGTAACTCCAGAGTATAAAATAAACAAGCCATGAAGTAGACCAAGTTACTCACATATGTGTGGACATAAGCTGACCGTCTTCTGATTAATTTGTAATAATTAGAATTTAAAAAAAAAATGATTCTTTTCGCGGAGAGAGAATTCACTAGAAATAACAATTCTTGTAAAATGCGTTTTGTTGAACAGCGTTATTTCAATATGGTTTAAAAATGGCCGAGTAAAAAGAGTTGGGTATATAAGTATATATATATATAATTTCTGGTTTTATATACAGAAAAAAATAATATTCTTGAAATGATGTAACTAGTATTACTATGTATTAACTGTAAAATAAAATTTTTAATAGGAACCTTTTTTTTTCTAAAAAAAAAGTACTATCTCAGAACATAAATAAATTTTAAATTGATATACCATTACAATATGTAACATAATTTATGCTCAGTCGACCAAAAAAAAATCATTCATATATTTATCAAGATTTGATAACTTGTGATAGCTACGAAGATAAATTACTCTTACTATGTTTATATATTTAAAAAAAAAATCCAGTTAAATATGTACAAATCTATTGTGCATAGGAGCTTAAATAAATTGAAGTTTCATAAAAATGTCCTCCTTTTCATACATTACAGTAAAATGTTGAATATAATTATAAATTTATATTTAATTAGCTTAACTAACACACATCTTATTATCACACATTCTTTTGATTCAAACATATACAATTCGCTTAAAAATATAGATTAGGTTATATTCAGAATTCTTATTTTATAATTGAAGACAATTCGGTCATTATTACATCTATAAATATTAAAACTATTTTTCAAAATTTTGTTCCCAAAAATATAAGTATATATTAGATAAAAATTACTAAATGGTGAGATTTCTTCAAATTTCTTTTACATTTTTATCCTTAAAATTATTATAATTTTCTTTCGGAAATAAATTAATACAGAATAAAAATTTTCTTAAGAAATAACATTATTTAAATAATATATATATAACAAAGAAAACGGCGCAACGAGAAGAAATCGCCTGATTATAATGAAATTTCTTATGCACAGACACTTAGACCGAACATGCAAATGATTAAATATTGGTGTCCTATGAATGAATACTGGGAGCTACAGCGCATCGGAACTTGGACTCAGCAGTATATATAAGAAGCGATTCTCAATCTGATGGTCAAATTTTCTGTTGCATCGCCATTTAGGATAGATTTCAACGACTGAAAAATTGCCTTCCCAAGCAACTGTCAGAGTTTGAAAGAGGTCTCATCATTGGATAGAAAGGGGCAGGTTGGTCATATGGGTCAAATCGATTCGGCGATTAGAAGATGCTGGAAAAAATGGTTGGACAATGGTATATTTCAGCGTCGTGATGGTTTGCGTTCGACCTATGGCCACAGCAGAAGAGTGATTGTCAGATCAGCTGTCCCCACGCCTGTTTCATCATTATCAACCATCAGAATTGCGACCCGCATATGACAGTTCACCTTGACCATTCACAGACGGCTGATAGAGCGAAATCAAAGCTCGCATCGACCGCTACGCCTCCTACCACTCACGCCTGCACACTATCGAGCCTGATTACAGTGGTGCTTGTCTCGATGAGGTTGGAATGATGCTGACTCGGGACGTATAGTGTTACGACTACTGTTCGGACGTATAGTGGACATATAGCTACGAATTTAGCTTCCAACTGTGTACTAATGATCGTCGAAGATATGTTAGGAGACGCATCGAAGATGTCTCTGTACAGCGTGCCGATCTTGCTTTCCCTATTACTTGCCACACAGGCCCTCAAACAGGAATTATGGTCTGTTTCGCCATTTCCCTTGATATCCGGACCCCTTTTAGCTGTCACTAGAGGCACACTACCGCTTTACACACAACGTACCGTTGTACACATTAGGTTACACACTACGTACATTTGCTACCGTTCCTTTTGCAGTACCCTGGCCTTATTTTTCAGCAAGTTAATGCCAGACCACATATGGCACGTGCAGCTATGAACTGTCTTACAGGTTGTCAAATACTTCATTGGCCAACTAGATCTCTTTCCAATGGAACATGTCTGGGATATGATGGGAAGGCGACTTATGATGACTTAGTCCTACAATTGGAGCACATTTGGCAAGAAATACCACAGGAAACCATCAGGGATCTTTTTCACTCTATACCACGTCGTGTGGCAGCTTGTATCCAAGCTAGAGGTGGGTCAACACTTTATTGAGTTCTTCCAGTTGTAACTATGTAACTGTGAAATAAAGCATTCAAGTTTTCTGGAATGTTAATCTTTTTTTATTCTGTACATAAATTTCTATCTGCCAATTTTTGTCTCTATCGGAAAACTCCTTTTGGTGCGTCGTTTTCTTTTTCTTGTAGAAAGTATATATATTATATTTTTGTGCGTGCGTGTATTTAAGCACATGTGTATTTTTTGTATTGTATGTAAATTGCTTTTTAATTTAAATTTAAATTTTCTTAGTTTGTGCTTTACAAAGCACTTTAAATTATTCTTTAGAAATAAGATAAATTTCTGCATTGAATGTGTCATGAAGTTATGCATAAACAGCATGCACAAACTCAATATGTCTATCACAATGAGAAAGAAACCTTTGGTCTGTTTTAGACGGAAAAATTTATCCATAAGCATAAAATTACAAGTAACGAAAACAGTATTTATTATAAAAAAAATGGACAAATTTCCAATCAAACACCAAAAAAATTTTCACATCAATTCACACTATTAATAAAGTGTTTTAAATACAGCATGATGTGCAACGAAATGCTAATTTCTGCTATTAAAATATAGTAATTATATT
This sequence comes from Nephila pilipes, assembly GCA_019974015.1. NCBI lineage: Eukaryota > Metazoa > Arthropoda > Arachnida > Araneae > Nephilidae > Nephila > Nephila pilipes. The sequence continues at coordinate 80,377 of BMAW01055508.1, forward strand.
AAGCGAATGTTTAATTAGTAAAATAGAAATATGTAGCTTCAAATGATAAGTTATAATATTTAAGATATTATCATTCTTCATTTGTGTCTCTCTTTGTTTAACATAATTTATAAAATGCATTTTATTTTCTTACACATATTGAATTCGAAGAAAATTTTAATAATATTGCCTTTAAGAAGGGTTGTAAGTGGGATTCAGTTTTGTAAGTTACCGTATATGTATTATATATTATATTTCGGTCAACAGATAATGAATTATAATTGACTAATATCATGATTCAAAAAGTTAGTGTTATCTAAAGTCTCTCAATTACTAAATATAACAAACCTTAGTTTATGGTCTGGTTTTATTAACGTCGCAATTAAAGCAAAACTAGGACTACTGGCTACGGACCGCACAATTTTGAGCCTCTGTCAAGTGACGAGGACGACACCTCAGCCCCCCCTCTTCTAACTTCCTCACCAAACCGACGGGAGGACATTGGACCCCAACAGATTTAACGTGCATCAGCCCTGGCTACACGGCGGGTCCTTAGTGGCATCAAGGTTCGAACCCTCGTTTGAAAGAGAAATGACGGTTGCGAGTCTGATGCCTTAAACATTAGGCTACCGAAGGCCGCAAAGAAAGCTGTAATTATTACTTAAAATAAAATAATTTTTAATATTTGTTTCATTATAACTCATCTTATTATACGTATGAAGATACTTCAATTAGATACTATTTTTATGAGGAAGTGTTTATAATAATGATGAATCTCGGAAAATACTTATACACGTTCCAATAGATGTTTGTGTTAGAATGCTCAAACATTTTAAAGTTAATTTTACACTCATACATATATATATATATATATTTATTTCAAATTAACATTTTTGTGATATGTGTACATTTTAGAGCCCGGATGTGTTTCGAATAAATTCTTGAAGCTTAGGGTTTTTGTTGTATTATTTCGTAATATGACAACATACAAACACTCAAAATTCTATATTAAGAAAAAATGCAAATCTATTCACTTGACAAGTAATAGAAATAGAGCAAAATGCCCCACATGAGGTAAAAAGAATAATTAAATAGATACGGTCCAAAATAAAGTAGTTCTATCGAATGAATAAATAAACTTATTTTAGGATGCATAAATATAAATGTACATATCTCACTTCAATTCCTATCAGATTTTGCAATTTTTTTTAATGGGCAAAAGGGAAAAAAAATCAAACTAGATTTCTTTCAGTTACGCATTTCTCTGCGAAGAAAACGATCAAAGAAAAGCAACTACTTCCAAAGAAGTACGGAAAGTATATATGTGAAAGGAAAAACAGGTTCTTGCATCTACTCTTTGATGATCAAATTCAGCTGTTCATATTTCATTTCTGCTTCGCTTGAAAAAAATGTAAATTGCATACGCAAATCAAACTATACTTTTAATGTCTGGATCGTTTTTCCAGTATTTTAGCATTTTATTAAATGTAAAAGAAATTCCTGTCAGCAATACATATGTAAATTACTTTTAAATCTTTTTAAGATTGTAAATGTTCAATACACGAAATAAAAATAACTACGAATGATTTTTAGTTTTACTACGATGGATTTCAAGGCTTAAAATTTTTAGACATTAAATTTTTAAATCTGAATTCTTTAGGTAAAACATTTTTAAATATAACTCTAATTTTAAATTTGATTTTTTTTCTTTGACACTCCTGTAAGATAAGGTTGTATGTTAGGGAACAACGTACATCTGCGTCTCCCGGAAGGAGAAAATTTGTGATCATTTAACTTTAATTCAATAATATTTTTTACTCTAAGTATTATCTTAAATTTCTATTCTATCTCATCCGCTAATACAAAAGTAAAGAGTTCATTCGTATTTATTGATCCCCTTCCAAATTATCATTTTATTTATAAGATCACGCACTCTTAAAACTGGTTAAAACCGCTTTACACCAATTATAAATCTGTCAAAACAATCCCTGCAGATTCCCTGAGTATTGGGATATTTCCCCAGAATCCCTCCATCCATACAACGCGTTTCTGACATTTCAATGGAATTTTCCCTTCGTATATAATCAAAAATACAACGAAAAACGCTCTCTTCATCATCTTCTTATTCCTCTCTTGATTTCTTGTGATGCAATGGTCTGTAACCAATGGCGGAGTGGAAATGGTCTCTCTCTCCACTACAATAAAATAATTCTTTAAAATT
>BMAW01055509.1:0-16541 GCA_019974015.1 Nephila pilipes
TGTTATCGTGCATAAGATGTCCAAAAGCACAAAACGTTCAGACATTTACAACTTTTAATTAAAACATTTAACATTTAAACACATTTAACAAAACATTCGCATGGACACAAAGCAATCAATAAAATTCTACATCATCTACAATTAAACATATCGTCTACAACGTCATCCTTCTCTTCTAGCTGGCTCGCTTCCGTCTGACTCGCCACACGGAGAAAAAAGAAATACTCAAAAATGAATACCTAGACGTACTCATTTTGAAATGAGTATGTTTGTATCAGATTTGAGCGTATACCTTTATCGAATGTGAACATTACAAGTATTCAAAACCAAAAAAAAATGGGAAATCAGCATTCTCAAAAAATTATTACAGATATAAGGACTATAAAAGTTCCTTTTATATACTGACAACGTATTTTACAAAGTGGGGTTCAAAAACAAATATGGTTTGCTTTAATATTTCGAACTATATTTCGTATTTACCACGCTACACGCGGTAGAATACAGGAATATTAAAATGAGTATGTACGCATACTCATTTTCGCGTCTGTGTTTGTTTACATTTTTTTTCCCAGTGACTCACTCACAACAGAACTACAGAATGATTCTTTTATTTAGGATATAAAAATGTTGTTGAAATGTTATTGATCATGATTTTCTGATTTATGATTTGAAAATGATTTTCTGTGAGTAGTTATTTGTGCTTTGCAGGTGTTTTTTGTTTGTATTCATATTACATTGTAATCGTAGCTTAGTGACTTCTTACTTTAATTTGCATTAAAATTATTTTCATGCATGTAAATATTTGTGTATGAAGCTTATATTTTATAGAATAATGTTACAGTATTCAAAAAGCAGTGTTGTTAAAATTTTGAGTAATTTTGCTACATTTTTTTATCGATGACTGTACAGCGATGATGCTCGACAAGAATTCCATTTTTTTTCACTTCATAAGTGTGTAAGGAAACTGTCTTTTTTTAATTGACAGAGAAATTATTATACATTTTTATCTTGTTTTAAGATATATATTTGTATTTAAGGTGTTAAGGTTTTACTATTTTCGAAGAATTGTACATCCGTATTTTGTTCCAATAATACTGTGTGGTAATCAAAAAGTTAGAAATGATACATTCAGAATAAAATGTTGATAAAAATAGTTTTTATTCCTGATTAATTTTATTATGAATTGAAGTAAATTTCAGATGCTTTATGACAGGAGTAAGATATTTCAGAATTTATATTTTTTAAAGAATATGGTTTTAATTTAAACTCAAATTTAATGTATATTTTGGAATCAAATTTTCACAATCTAATCAGGCATTCTTCCTGTTATGTCTTACTGTTCATCATATTATAAGTGATTGTCTTGTGTTTCATCACTATTGTCTCACATTTTTTAAGTAATCCAATTTAAACTCCTATGACTTGGGTTAGAAACTACTACTTGTTTGTATTCTAATTCAAAATTTGATTTTTATATAATTAAGGTTTATACACAGACATTTCATATCTTGGTTTCTTTTTATAACGTGGTCCAAAATTATTGCAAAATTTTGAATAAATATTTGGTGCAGTATATTCAGATTTTATTCTATTCATGAACTCCAACCTTTATGCACACTGAATAAATAAAACAATTTCTTTTGTATTCGATACATGACACAAATACTATAGATATGTATGATTCATTATAAATTGTAAAAACACTTACAAATGTTCATCATAGTACAGGGCCAATCATTTTATCTAGCCCTTTTATATGTTGATACTTGTATTTTTATTTACACAATTTAACCACTTTATTCATGCATTTCTTTAAGTTAATATGCTTGTGCCGAAATGAATTACTTTGTAATTCATCTCGGTTCTGGTGTTGGTCTTATTATACTAAAAAAAATCTTATTATATTGACATTTTTTTATAATCATAAGGAGACAAGCTCTGTCCGAGTAAATTTTAATCCATTAACACCAATTAAAAATAACACGCGTGTTTAGAAAAAAAAAAAATTGTATAACATATATTCCTTGTATAACAAATGTTTTGGGATCTAAGTGTGTCAAAGTTCATAATTCAAAGCAGCAAGAACTGCTTTATAGAATGGATGGTTTCACAGACCAAGCAGAAATTCTTACATGTAATAGTTTATACTATAATGGTTAAGTATATTCCAAAAATATAGCTGTATTATATGGTTGTGTAGATGACTTGCTTCTCTTTCAAAAAATTAAAGAACTGTCTACATAATAACAATGCAAAAATAGTATATTTATTTGAAACAGTGTTGTTTGAAAAGCATTTTCACTCGTAGTTAGTAGAAAGAAAGAAAAAATATTTTTACCTTTACATATTAGAACTTCCTAATAATTTTAAATACCGGATTGTACGCTATATTAAAACGTAACTTATTTTTTCAAATGGAGTTGGACTATAGTATAAATTAGATAGCAGTGTTTATAAGTGGTTTTTGAAATGACATGCCTTCATCTGTAGAAGTTAAAACATTTTACTCTTATTTTCAATATTCTTGTTTGAAAATTTTGAATGTTTTGTTTTTAAATGCCTGATATCTATGTGTATAATATTCAGAATAAATTTTTCAAAAATATGATACAGTTTTATTTTTTCTGTGCACAGCGAATCATTAATTTTAGGTATTAGATTTGTTATGATGTAAATTCAAAAGGAAATATATATATATATATATATATATATATATATATATATATATATATTTTATATATATATATATAATATATATATATATATTTTATATATATATATATATATATATATATATATATATATATATATTTGATGAAAAAAAAAGGCTGTACACCTAAGTTTTTTACTATGGAAAATCTAATTTTTTTCATAATGTTTGCAAGATATTTTCAAACACTTATTATTAAAAAACTGAGCTTTCAATAAAACTCAATTTTCTGCATGTATAGGATTTTAACAGAACTATATATATAGCTTTTAGAAGTATTTTCACTCATATTCAGTAATTTGATAAAATGTTGTTGATTTGAAAGAAGTAAAAAATCTGTTTACCTTTACATATGAGAACTTCCTATATTTTAAATACCTCATTGTAAGCTACATTAAAACATAAGCAATGTTGTACGAATGGGGATAGAGTTTGAATATAGCATGGATTAGATAGCAGTGTTTATAAGTGATTTTTAAAGCGACATGCCTTCATCTGCAGGAGTTAAAATATTAATTTTTTCTTAATATTCTTGTTTCAAAATTGTGAATGCTTTGTTTTTAAATACCCAATATCTATGTGTATGATATTCAGAATAAATTTTTCAAAAATAGTATACGGTTTTATTTTTTCTGTGTAAAACGAATCATTAATTTTAGTTATTAGCTTAGTTATGATGTTAATTCAAAAGTAAATATATATTAGATGGGGGGGGGGAAATGCTGTACACATGTAAACAATATATAAGAAAAAAATGTTAAGTTTTTTATAATGGAAAATCTAATATTCATCATAATGTTTCAAGATATTTCTAATAACTTTTTATTAAGCGACTGAACTTTAAGTAAAACTCCATTTTCTGCACATATAGGAAACAAACTATATATTGCTTCAAAAAACATAAATATAATTCTTTATGAACTGAATTGCTTCTGTAACTAATAGCTCAGATTCCTGACACATTTGTTTTGAAAAGAATTTAACTCTTGAATCGAATCGATTTTCGTTAATTAAAGATTTATTAAACCACTCCAATTGATTTAAATTTGAGGTATAAATTACAGTTTATGATCACATAACAGTTGCATTTTTGTTTCTAAAAGTAACAGTTTTGTTACAGTAAATGAATGAATTTTTGGTAAAATCGAACTTTGATGGATCCCCTTGGCGATTTTTTTGAGATGGCGCCAAAGCGGGTGTTTCAAACTCGGAGCTTCCGAAAGAGAGAAAAAAAGATTGCGTCGTGCCTGGAAGGCAAATAAAGTACCAGAATGACACCAAGGCGGGTATTTCAAATGAGAAGATGGCGTCGAATCCCCTTTTACAGATTTTATAGGGTTACCTTAAACAAACCTGCATGGTAACCATATTGGCGATTTATCGCCAAAAGAAAGTTAAAGTTTTCCAGGCCCCCTCCAACTTCGATTCAACCGAATTGTGAATCGGAAGTTTTGTAACAAAAACTTCATAAAGTGTAAAATAATATATAAGATGAAGAAAATGATACTTGCGCTTATTTATTTCCTTGAAAATTTTAATTGATATATATTTTTCTGTTTAAAATTCATTTTCGATACAACAACACACAGTATCGGAAAATAAATTCAAAACATACTCACTAGATTGTTTGATTCTCATATTTGATGCAGTAACAGATTCACAAATAAATACATGACACTCATTTTTCTATTCCACACTCATAATTGATACAAGATTATATTCAAAAATGAGTATGTGAAGTTTCCATTTTGAGTACGCACAAAAATGAGTATGTGCGAGACTCAAATATGAGTATGTTGGGATAGGAACTATTTTGAGTATGTGACGTATTCAAAAGTGAGTACGTGAAGTTGTCATTCTGAGTATGTGCTTGTTACTAAAAATGAGTATGTGCGAATCTCAAATTTGAATACGTTGGGATCGGAGCCATTTTGAGTATGTGAAGTATTCAAAAGTGAGCACTTTCTACTCGATTTTGCATACCCGTTTTTCGCAGTGCAGGTTATAATCTAGTCTGAAGCAGAACTAGCGCCATCTATAGTATAGCAATCGGAGTTTATTTCAGTTCTGCATAAATGTATAATACATTAAGTAATATTTATCAAGGAACTTTCAATTAATGAAATACTAAATATTACAAAAATAAAAGTTGGTGAAAAAATAGATAATTTCTAATTTGTTTATCTTATTTTATAAAAATCAAAATATTTTTTTTCGTATAATATTCTTCCGCTTTTCCCATTGAAGTTGAGGCAACAATACAGAAGTTCACTTAAAATTCAATTTGATGTACTGGTTGCATAATTAACTCTATTGTAACTTCCAAGTGCAATATACGAATATACTTGTTTTTAGAGACATTTTTTTGCTCTAAAAGCGCAATTGTGTAAGCAATTTCTGAGAAATGTCCCTTAATTGTCTTTGAAGTCGCAAAACTACCACGCACATATCTGGTTCTCATTAAATAACTTGAATCGAAATATGCTATAGTGCACCGCGAGATTGTACTTTATGAATTTTGAAGAAGGTTTGGTAATACATCCAGAATAATTGAAGTTCTGAATGTATACGTAAGAGTTTGAAAGGATTCAGAAGTAAAGCATTTCTGAAATGACATGAAATCAAGATTTCTGAAATGACATGATTCGAATCAAGTAATGATTTCAATATTAGTTTTAGATATTTTCATGATCTACAACGTCTTATATTTTTTTTTCAGATTGAATCAGTTGGGAATACAATTTAAATTTACAAGGATTTTAAAATGCCGTATTACTTTCTATAGTGAAGAGCGTAAAAGTACCGAAAATTATAAAATTAAATAGTACAAATGTCGAAGCAATATTTTCATTAATTATTTTTATTTATTCTGAGAATCATGAAAATAACTTACACAATGGACAACTTAAAAATTGGTACATTGATTGATTTTAAAAATAATAATAAATCTAGGTTCAAATGATATTAATGCATTTCAAAATAAATTGGAATTTGTAAAACATTTTGGAAACATATCAAATATTTAAATGTACAATTGCGATTTCCACTGAAATTAGAAATAGCATAATTTAAAATCAATGGTGAATTTTTGACAAAAGTTTTAATGAATCTGATTTCAATATTATGAATCTAATTATAAAATGTTTAAAAATTCATGTGTTGCCAAAATTATAATAACTATTTCACGAAATAAGTATATTTAATTAAACATTACTTGTTATTGTGTTTTAAGTCGCCTTTTACGTTCTATAGCGTATTCTAATTTCATGATAAGTATTTTTTTTACATGTTCTATTCAATATATTTGAAAATTTTAATTAAAATTCATATAACTTCTGTATAATTATTTAAATTATTTATAAAGTGTGAATAATATATAATACTTCTTCAGCAAAAATTCAAATCTATCTGAATTAAATATAATTCAAATATAGAAATCTGATTAGTCTTTTGTGCATTTATTTCAAGACCTTATTTAGGAATCTTTAAAATCTAATTAAAACATTATTTAAAATATATAAATACAATTAGATTTTCGATTCAGAAGAATTTATTTAAAAAGACAGGTATATTCCTTTAAATATGTTTTAGCTTTTTTTGTAAGAATATTTCATATTACAATTAATTCCGAGAACATTTTAATTGAACGGTGTCCAAAATTTCATTTAACAATTTTAGCCAATATAAGGCAACACAATTATACTCATATATATATATATATATATATATATATATATATATATATATATATATATATATATATATGAGGTGTGGATATTAAGTAACGAGACTTGACACAGTGCTAGAGAAGAATTGCGCATGCGACAAACTTCAGAGACAAATAGCACTTTAACGTGTTGTCTTTCCATTGGAATGCAGTGCCTCTAGCTTCTGTAAACACAAACCCGTTTACCCATAACCATTATTTTTACCCGTACCCGTACCGTTACCGTTTACCCGTTGTCCAGTTATTTTTTGGTTTCACCGACAAACTGATAAGTGTAATAATAAAGTAACGAAATTTTGGGAAAATTCACTGAACTTCAAAAAAGCGCTACTGAAACTTTTATTTAATTAAAATAAGTGTTTAATAATAAAGCTTTTCGCTTTCATAAGTTTAAGTGGTTTAAGTATTTTTATGATAACCGAAAAGATGTTAAAGATGATTCACGCTCGGGTCGCACTTCCGCGTCAAAACCCGATAACAATATGGAAACAATCAGTAGCCTGGTTCGATCTGATGTTCCATTAAGGTATCCTATTACGTTCGGAACCATGATTTTGGAAAAGAAAAAAAAAACATATCAATGAATGTTCTTTTTTATATTTCATAACATCTGAATTACAATGTTCATAAAAATATTTTAAAAGTTTTATTACAATGAAAAAAATTCAAAATATAATTTTGTTAGCATAAAATAAGGAAAAAATAGCACATTTTCAAAAATTCTCTTTTCATGAAAAATCTTTCTACAACATTGTTATTCTTCAGATGTATAGATATGAAATCTGTACAGTGCTTGAATTAGGATTTTTTTAGTAGTTCACATTATTTGCAAATTTATTAAGATTCAAAATAACAATATAACACGATTTTTTTTTTTTTATTACTCCATTCTTAAGCATTAAAATGTGAATAAATCCACATGCCAACCATACATTACAAAATTCCTAGTTCAAGTTCTTAATAATAATATGAAAAACCTTTATACCAAATATTTTTGTTATCAATAATTAGAAAAAAATCATTTGAGTTATAACCTTTGAAAAATTGTCAACATAGTAAAAATTATAGTCTTCCACACGATGTACATTCGTGTTTCTGGTTTTACACTCAATGTCTTATTGTTGTTTTTTGCTATGTATCATATATTTCTTTGAGTTTAGAGCTGTACCGTTAATACTGTTTGACTTTGCGTTGCTTTTGGATGTATTTCGTTTACTTCCCTTCTTATTTCGTAAGGCTGGGACTCCTGTGTATATTTGCGAGAAAGCGTTGTTTATCAAAAGAATATACTTGCCTAGTCGATGATCCAATTAATGATGAAGAGTTATTAATCTTCTGCAAGGTTTGAAAACAATATTTCTAGTGATTATGATGCGGACAGTTTAACAGAGGATCAAACAGGACTACTTTGCATTTCTTCACGTTCCGAGAATTACCATACTCGGTGTTCATATTAAGTTTTGTTACTTCTTATAAATATTCTTTATTGTATTTTTTTATTAATTTTAAAGTTTATTTATGTTTTTGACAATAAAACTTGGCAATAATTTCAGCAAAGCTTCTGAAAATTATTTCTAAAAGTAAAATATTTCTTTATATACATTTTTCTGTAAGTTAAAAGAAAAAAGATTGTTAAAAAATTTAATTTTAATGTATATAACAGCTTATTTAATATTTTAAAAGTTAGCCAAAAATTATTACAGTAGGATAAAAATATTTTTTCTAAAGTTAGGCTTTGCTACTTAAAACCTCCGGTCAGTGCCACAGTTTATTTCAATTCTTTACCCTTCTCAGAGAATGTTCTACGCCAAGGCGTACAGTACCTAAAGGGTTTTAATGAAGCTTGAAAAATTTTACAAAATATTTTACAAAAACAAATGAAAAATTGATAATTTTGATGATACAGTTATCATCAAAACTATCATGAAATTATTTAAATGAATTATGAAAATTATCATGAAATTTAATTATGAATAAAAATGTGTTAAAGAGATATATTCATTTTATAATTTTGACTTAGTAGATTTGCATAAATCAATAGATAAGAAAGATTTAATTAACCATTTTTTTCAGAACTAAGCTCTAACTGAAGAAAAATATCCATCCCAATATGTACTTTTGGGACTCAAGAGAAATTTTCTTCTTCTACTGGAAGTTCTATTTGTCAATTTTCGTCACATGTGTTATTGCTTTGGTTTTCATGTGAAAAAGTGGATAGGGTAAGGGTTGCCAATTTTTTGTCAGTAATCATTCACGAGAAAGAAAGAAAGCAATTTTTGGCGAAAATTTACATTACAGTGTTTCTATCTGTATTCACGGTTCCCATTTTAATTAAATGAATTGTAAATTTTCAAATACAAGTTGTGTTTGTATGAGTTTTGCATGTTCTTACATATGCATGTAATTTTAAGTAAATTCTAAACATAAATAGATTTTTTGTTTGTTTGATGTATAACATTTCACTAGTTCTAAGAAAGTAGAATTTATTATGAATGACATCTTGAATGGTAAATATATATTTGAAAAAAGTATAATATTCTTTACTTTACATTACAAAGATTTCGCGGCCATAATTATTCAGGTACAAAGTCATTTTTATTATCAAATAATATCACATAGATATTGGACAGGTGAATTTAACACACAATAGATAAGTTATTAACTTGAATTCATAACAAATAAGAGCAGCTAAACTTGGAAGAGACCCCTCTTCGACTAAAAAACATGGGTTTATATATTACATGAGAATATTCCAGAAAACTGCTTTAGAAACGCATAGAATATTCTGGAAGGGGCTAGAAATTATAGCAGAAAACGAATAAAACCTAAGCAAAATTTAAAATTGAATTCTTAATATTGTTGGCGTTGTGTTTTGACTCAGGAACTCTCATTCTGTAGACGAAAACTATGAGCCAGAGATTCTTGTAAGTTTCGTGGCATTGCTCTCACTTTTATAAACATAGTCCCTTTGTGTAAGAATTTTGAGGTAAGGATTTTGTAGTCTAGCATGTCATGGGTCCTAAATAAACTCGACAGCATAGCGGCTTTCACTAGCTGCTCGATGCACTTGCTCTACGATTCAGCTTACGAGAAGTAATAGAATCACCTTAAAACCACACGGTGCATCGGGATCATAGTAAGGCTTCATTTGAATAACATATTGTCCGTCAATGTCGAGAAGGATCAAAGTCATGAGTTTGACATGTCAGATGTCTTAGCAGGACTTGATAAGGGCTGAAATAACTTTTAGATATGCGCTTATCAGTAACTGCTCCTACAATCTACATTTCGCACTTACGGGAAACTCCATACGAGGTCTTCAAATTTACAGTAAACTATTCAATGCTTGGAATCATACCGCCTCCTGTCGTTTTCTTGTGTTACCGAGGTTCGTAATCTAACCAACCAACTAGAGAGAGAGAGAGATTTCGGCTCTTGAGAACAATCCAGGAATATAGTCATTTTCGGCTCCTTTAGAGTGATTAGAGAATATAGTGTAGAGTGTAGTATCTCGACTTCACAACTATGAGTCAGATGAAACGGTGTGAGCTTGATTGTGTGTAGCTTCGCGGTGTTGCATGCGAATGTAATGAAGGTCAATATTTTATCCCATTCTTTGTTTTTTGTTTCAATCTGCAAATATAGTATGTCTGTTAATGTTTTTATTAAAATACTGTGTGTAGCCCATTAGTTTGGGACGATAAGCAGGCATGATTCGGAGGGTAAAATTACAGAGGTGATTAAGTTCCGTAACTAAATTCGATTACACTTACTCTCGTTTTATAATGATACATTTAGAAGCTCTTTATTTTAATCTCATGTCCTATAAGAGAAATTGGAATCCTTCAGGGGCTTCTGAGGTAGGTAAAGCTTTAATGATGTTATAGAGGGTTAAGTAATTAGAACAGGCAATGAGAGATAGATATATCCCTTTATGTTCCCATTTTTAGATCCATTATTAGAAATCGCCAAATCAAGTCTATTCTGATACAAACGAATTGAGTGATCGCAGAAGGGTCAGGAACTAAATGACCAACGTTTGAAGTGAAACGGTTTTTCCTTGTTGGAATCCATGGCAGTGCGTAACATATAAATGTCATATTGTGAAAAGGATACTGCAAGTAGAATCGTTTCCTCGCTCACGTTCATACGTTCTGACAAGTCCTGAGTCACCTATTGTGGGTGCGTCATGAAACTATCTTAATACACATTTGCGCATTTGTCTCAGAATTACCGGTAACCACATCTTTATAACTGGATCAAGTTTCTTTTTGCAAAGTACACCATCAACAAATTCAAAAGTAGTTTTTTTTAGTTCTGATTTCAAAAAAGAATTTCAAGAAAGATTGTCAGCGTGTTTACGCTTCTACTATTTTTATATACAATGGGAAAGTCATATTTTCGAAGGCGCAAATCCCATCTTAATAGTCTTCCCGAAGGGACTGTAAGGCTAATTAACAAGTACAAAGTCACACCATTAAATTGCTTCAGGAAAGGTTATGTCGTGGAATTGTGCACTGCCCATAGGACATAAGACAATCCTTTTCAGATATTATATAATAGCTTTTCTCGGCTTTTGATAATGTCCGTGAGGTATATACAATCGTTTTCCCTTCTCTACTTTGTAATTGAACGACAACTGCACCGATTCCCTAAATACTAGCATCTCTATACGTGACGTGGGAGTCTTCTTGTCGAACAGTGGTAAGATATGGTCAAAATAAGTGCTTCCTTCAACTTCTGAAAGGTGATGATTTTTTTTGGCTCCTCAACAAAATTTAGAATCTCCTTTTATCAGCTCATCAAGTGCTTAAGCCTGATAGCAAAAATTATTCATGAAGCGGGGGTAATTATAATCGAATCTTAAAATGTTTCTGACGTCATGTAAATTCTTTTGATTTGGAAACAACCGACAGCTTTTATCTTGACCAGGTTATATCGAACCCCATCTTTTGAAACAAAATGGCCAAACATTTTGATGTTTGGTTTTTCACCAAATTATTTTTTGTATTGGTTTTTGGTATGTATTTTTTTATCTCATTTTTTTAGAGTTGTGCCGTCAGTATTGTTTGATTTTGCGTTGCTATTGGTTATATATTGTTTACTTCCATTTTTATTTCAAAAGGCTTCGACTCCTCTATATCATTGCGAGAAAGCGTTGTTTTTCAGATCAATACATTCTCATGGTTGGCGATCCAATTAATGATGAGAGTGGGATTAATCTTTTGAAAGATTTGAAAATAATATTTTTAGTGATTCTGAGTAGATTGAATTTTACGTACAATAGTACTAGTACAAAATACTAGTGATTAGAGTAGATTGAATTTCACATACAATATATAAGTGAATAACAAGATTTATTAGCAGACTAAGAACATCTATACTTGACTAAGGAGTCTGTCAGACTGAAAATACATGAGTTTATATATTACATGTGAATATTCCAAAACACTGCTCTAGAAACATGAAGAACATTCTGGAAGGCCTATGAAAATATAGTAGAAACGGAGAACAATTAAAAAAAATAACGTAGACTTTAAATGCTATCAGCACTGGGTGTTGAAACTGGGAACTCTCATACTGTAGACAAACTCTTACCTCTGCAAGCGTCTACATTCTCTCTCATCAGTGCTTGTAAACTACGTGACATTATGAGCAAGTGAGGTTTGAAAAAGTATTTTTCGACTTAACTGAATAAGTTTCAAAACTAATGAATAAATCTAAAATACAGCAAACATCGGCAAAACTTTCAACTAATTTCATACATTCGATTGAAAATAATTTGCAAAATTTTTTGTGTATTACGAAAACCTTTTTTTGAATACTTAATATAAAGAAATAATATACAAGCTTATATGTTGTTTAATTTTCAAATATTTTTTCACCTGTATAAAATACACATATATCTCAAATTGAAAAAAGTTGCAGTTAACAATACTTTTGAAATGTGTGTTTTAAAAATGCAAAAAAGCGAGTTTTACTTTTTTAAAAATTTTTGCTTTTGAGAGATATTTTTTTTGTAAGTTTTTTCTCTCCTTCTTTTCATAAAAAATGTATCAATTCTTATTTTTTTACTGTGGTATTTTTTTCATTTTTTTACAGATTAAGTCGCTTTTAAATAATTTGTTTGATATTCTTCGAAAAACTTCTGGTCAGTACAAAAAGAAACATTACATGTCTAAACGATTATAGTGGCCCTTTTTTGAAATTTCTTTTCTGCTCAAAATGCGGTCCTTTTTCTTTCATTTAGTTCAATTGGAAATTGAGAAAATATTGTATTATTATTTGTTTTCAACATTTTAATTATTAAAGGCTCTACATTCTTACGATTTATATTTTCTTAAAGAGGTATTATTAAATTCATTTTAAATTCTTTTGAGATGAATTTTGATGAAAACTTTATTGCGTCAAATTGTTTTTAAATATTTTTCGTTCTTCAAAAATAAATTCATTTTGAAGGCTTTGCATATTGGTTAGCATACACACATGTCATTTATCTTTCTGGTACAAAGCTACCATTCCCTTGCAGAAATTCAAATTCTAGATCAACCTATTTCTTTTTAGAAGGAGCCAAGTCCTTTGGAAAATTCTTTCTATTAGATCATATATATATATATATATATCTTTCTATTAGATCATTTCGTGACTATTTTAAAAGGCGACAATCTTTTTTAAAATAGTCACGAAAATGTGTTGGTGAGAAAAGAAGTTATCGATAAAGTATTATGTCCATTAGATTTAATGCATTCTGTCATTGTATTACAACATAATATGATGCAAAAGTCATAAAGTTTTCATTTAGTTTATATTGACCAACAGATATACTTTCATATTGCAAGTATAACCAGGGGCATCTACAATTTTATACATTATCAAATCCCCTTTTTTTGTTTTTTGAATGCAGTGTTTAAATAATAGTCCTTCTTTAAACTTAATAACAAATTCATAGAAAGATAAACTCTCTTTGGAATCATACAATTCGTTAAATATGCTTTTAAAACAATTAAAAACATTTTTCTTATTTTACACAGTCTATCGTAAGTCGGAGAATATCCGCATTTTTTAAAAGTATTAACGAAAAAGTGTGAAAATTGTAAAATCATTAATAAACGCTCCCGATGTGCAATGCATCTGAAATTTGTAATTTCCATTAGATCACTAGTTGTCCATAATCCTGTAGGTTGTCTTTATCGATGTGCTCCATTAGAATAACCAAACAAAATTTCTGAAATGTATTCATTATTATTTGGTTTGTATGAAATTGGAAGCTTCTGTTTGGAGACCAAGTATATCCGAAGCATGCACAAAGAATTCTTCAACCAAAACTGATAAGGTTTCAGCCATAAACAGTAGCTTGAATGAATTATATTCATTATATAATTGCTGGTATCAACTTTTAACCCGACATTTATTAAAAATGGCAATACATTTATCTCTTTTGATCCTTCCATACTCTTCATTAAGAACACGTTTCCTATGTGCTCTCAACAATTTTCTGATACATCTAAATTATCGTTATTATTATCTTCCCAAATGCTATTGCAAATATATTTCTCCATCGAATTTGCAATATATATTTGATTGAGAAATTTAGTGGTCATTTAAAAAAAACATAGAGAAACCAAAAGAAACGAAACATATGTCCATCATGAACAGTGTGAAGTTATCGATTGGAGTATTTCTTTTCCAATTTGGAACTGGTTTAGCATAAGTATTCTCAATGTTAAAGAATGAGTACAAAACCTGATAACATTAACAAACAATATCCCTATACATTTACTAACAATAACAGGACATTCGCAAAGATGGCAAGGAAAATTTATCTAGAAAAAATAGGGGAGGAACTGTATGTGAAGAGTTTGGAACAGCAGTTGTACCGATACCGAAGTAAATGAGAAAAAAAATTGGTACATAATATGTACCACCGAGTAGAGAAAGTTAACGTTCTACTGGATAATTTGTTATAAAATTAGGAATTAATAGTACTATATCTTTTGATCTATGTTTCTTAAATAAATCTAAATTTCTTACAAATCTTAATTTTAATAAAATTTACATTTTTTATAGTTATAAAACAAATTAAGCAAATCAAAAGATCACATAGGTAGAACCATCAAGTAGTTGTATCACCAGAGACGAACCGATGCTTAATTATAACCCCTTCCCTTTTAAGCTTTCAATCGTTTGGATAAATCACGTCATGGTTTGAAAATTTCAGGCTATTCTATTCCATATTCTATAATATATATATATATATATATATTATATACACACATATACATGTAATTAAAATATTCGATTAAAATTTAGAATAGCACGAGAATTTCAATCGCCACATAGTTAAAATCCACCCGTTAATATTAATTCAATGCAATAAAATTTTCTTACATGCCCATTCTTTACTTGATATATTTGTAACGGACTTTTGGGACACAAAAGCGGAAATATATTTCGTGTCGATTATTGTAAGAAGTATTTCCGTTTGTTAAGGCTCAGTTCTAATATATCCTTGATATCAGCGTAGGGTTCAAATTGTAAAACACTGGGATGTGCCTTTGACCGTTTACATTATGGATCTCTGTGGGATTGGCAATTACCATCAACGAATTAGTTGGAATACTCGTGTATTATCTTCCGAATTTTTATATCAAGCGTATATTTCTCTTGTGTTTGAGATCCAGACGCTTCTCCTTGATCCAAATTCTTACTAATTAAACAGGAAATGGAGTACACGGTCGAGAGAGACCTGATCATGATAAAGTGAAACAAAGAGCAGCAATTAATTTTGACAACACTCTTCCAGAAATTTCATGGCTTATTTTTTGTCAAATATTATCTCATGTTCTTTACCATAAATTATATACTGAAAATCCTTTAACCACTTTCATTTCTGCTCTATCGATTTGATCGAGTGAAACTGGAAATTAATAATTATCACACTAATAAGATACACAGAACATTGCAACTATTCTCATTCAGTTGCAGAATGATTCGCTTCCAGTTTTATGTAGGAAAAACAATGTTGAACCCATCGTGATTCCTCTCAAGCTTACTGATTTGCACACATCAGCCGGAAACTAAAAATCCGAACAAAACATCCTCAGTACCTGTTACCACTGATTGAGGATGTATAGTTGGGTATTCTTCCTTGTCAAATCATGCGAACATTTCCATTTATGACACAGTGGTACCAATTATCAAGTTGCAATAGAAGTTGTTTTGAAGATTGTCTGAGAAAAATCTGTTTGGGATTATGTGAAGGACGTCATCATAGAACTTAAGTCTTTCCCAAAACATTACATATTTAAGAGTTGTATTCGCACTGTTACAATGAGTAGACATGTCATTAACCATTATTATACTAAATTAAGAACTGAAAAGAATATATATTTAAAAGTTTTTTGATTGTATTGTAAAATCAGATAAGAAGATTTATAAAATAATAATCCAATTTTTTTTTTAAAAAAAATATTTTTAATTAGACCTGATAAATAAAAGTACTTTTTAGTACCGTCTGGTGATTAGAATTCAAAATTATTCACATCTTGATATAAAAAAAAACTATAAAATATTTCACCGTACTTTTTAATACTATGCATTACAAGATACATATATATATATATATATATATATATATTCGATAGAAACCCTGAATATAATTTGGTTTTAATTCAATCATAAAAATACACTGCACACTTCACATTTTGAAAAGTGTAAACTCTGTATAGACTGTTTTGCCCACAATTCACTACGGCTTCGATTTTCGACAAAGGCAGGTCTGTGGCAACCTCTGAAAGGTACGATTATAAATGATTCAATAAATCCTGAATTTAAGGAAAATTTTGAAATAACCTAGGTAGCATTTCTCTTTTTCTATATTCTTGGGATAATTTTCTCATCCTAGTCTTCATTTGAAACGATGGCAACATTTTCAGAATTCTGAAAAACAGATGAAGAAAACACTAGTGGTTCATCTAATGACATTTCTTCATCAGATATACTTTCTATAGGTTTGTCCCTGCAGTTCGGAGAGAGACTTAAGAATACCTGAAATCACGCATTCACTATTAAAATAGCTGTAAACAAAAATACGTATTTTATAAA
>BMAW01055518.1:641-12365 GCA_019974015.1 Nephila pilipes
TTGGGCTAAACTGCATTATTTAAAAAAATATATGAGTTAAAACTTGTCGCAAACGTCTAAATATTGCATTGTTAGGCGAGTACGAACGATTCCCAAAATTTCAAAGCTCTAGCTTGATGGGAAGTTGGTTAAATTAACGATGGAAAATTTGATGACACACACACACCAAGTGAAATTCAGAAAAACCAAATGTTCAAATTTCTTTCCTTTTTACCAAATGTAAAAAGGAAAAAAAGTGTTCAAAAAAAAATTCCTATAAACATAGTACACAACAAAAATATATATGCAAGAATATATAATAAACCTATATATAATCTAATAATAAAGTATCTATCTACAGCTTTATGAAATTTCACAGTATTTCATATGTAATAATAAAACCAGTTTTTTTAATATATATGTTTGTGTGTGAGTTTTTTGGCTCCAGTATGTGAATTATTATTACTAAATCTAAGCAGTCACCAAATATCCCAGTCACTTAAGAGGCAATAAGATGAAAGTTTGCTTAATTTATTTATAATTTTAAAATTATTATCAAGTTATAAATATGCAGTATTACTCTCTCTTAAGTCTATTTCCTCCCAGCACATCTGAATTTTACTTTAAAAGGAAAATCAAATTTCTTACTTACCAATTCACTCGGATTCGAGTGCGTTTAATCAAGGTAATAAAGGTTCAAAAACGTTTTCCAACCCCTACCAGTATGGGCCAGCTATCGATGTAAAGTCGTATACTCTATCATTCGCCAACTACCGATTTGTCACTACTAACTCGAATATTGAATATTCATTCGTATATCAGATAGCAAATCCAGTTGTTAGTTAATGGGAAAATCACGAAATTGCCCAACGTTGCAAGTTAAATTAATTTTCATTTTGAAATTAAATTTCATTATGTCTATATTGTAACTTGTAAAAACCGTCTTAAAATTTCATATGCATTTCAGATATTTTGTTTGAATCAAAACTTATTTTTGAGAACGTCTATTTTATTATATCATAAATTATTACCATCATACTACAGTGGAAAGGGAGAAAATTAATTAAAGTAATCGTTGGCGCTTTTGGAGAGCTCCTACCTCATTGGTTGGCAGACTCTTTTTGTAGCGCTTTAACGTATGAGTTACGGAAGCGAGAAATGATCGGAAAATAGTAGAAAATAAAAGATTCGTGCAAAATGGTTGCGAGGTTTCTTTTTTTTGTATCTTATATTGATCGGACTATTTGTTCTCAATTTAGTCATTTGCTTGTACATTTACATACATCTTTGTTAATATAAATATTTTCGTTATTAAATTAAATAGAATATAGTCCATTTACATATCTCGGGAAAATAAAAATTTTCGTTTATTCTTTGTTGTTTTCATATCAAGGACAGGTAATGAACAACTATACGATATATTTTTAATCAATACTGTATAGATATTAATAACATAAAATACTATTTTAGGGGGAGGTCTGGAGCATTTTTGAAATCGCGTCCAAACGCGCCGAATGCAAATGCAAAAAATTTTTTGTAGTTCTTATACGATTTCCAGGAAAAATCTGTATAGTTACTTTATGTAATGAGAATAAGCTTGCAACTTATCGTCCCGAGAAATTTCTCATTTTACTAAGTCTCCTAAAATAGGGTTCAATCATTAATAATATATAGCTTGTAATTTTAAATAATGGTAAAGTGACGAGGAGGAGGATCGATGGGATACCTCTATTTCCATATCACAAATTAAGAATTTTAAAATTAAGAATTATGCTCTAAAGCAATAATGTTCTAGATTAGATGATTCATAAAGCTCTCATAGCTATAAGGACTTTTGGAGAACCCCATTCTAGTCTTAGAAAAATATTGTTACAAAAATTCTAATCGAGTGGGTATCACGGGTGAAATCTGACTAACACGGAGAATGATGGCAAATGACGCTTTACTCACAAATATTCAAGATAGGAGGATGTACAGGTCACAAAACTTGGACAGGTTAATAGCACAATTAGTAAAAACAACACTTGTGCAGTAAATAGACACAACAGGTACAAATGTAGTACTTGTGCAGATCAGCAATACAAGCGCATACAAAACAGCTCTTTAACAACGCTCAGTTCACCAGCTTACAAGTTCTCACTCGGATAAATCTCCAAAGTATTTCTTTGCACATAGAAGGCAGACTCCAAATACAGACTACTCTGACTCAGGCATATTTTTTACCTGTTTCGGCCCGGTAAGAATTTCCAGAAAACTCGGGAAATGTCCATTACTTTAGCCTGATTGAATTTTTGCCAAGACTTTGGCTCTTACGGGAACCTTCGTTTTGTCGCCAAAGTTGTAAAGTTTCTCGCCAAATCTCAGAAATGGTCACCAAATCCTTCGTCAAGATTAAGGGGTCATTTAATTAGATTGAAGCTAAATCTCTTTAAATAATCAGTTATAGTTCGTTTAATTTTAATGCATTTCTCTCACTTTCAAATATTTAAATTCTCACTGTTGGGCGAGCGTAGAGCCAAAGTTCAGTCTCACATTAGAAAACAATTTCAGCCAGACCGGGGATAAAAGCCCGAGAGGGTTAAGAACTCCGAGAAAACAATTTTTCTTTTGTATCCGTCGAAATCTCTGTAAATGTTCTCTCCTCCTTCATTAGAGGAACGTTGCAGGCAAGCTTCATTTCGGGCTATGTATCTATGTATGCCGTAACTATATATAACTATAGATCAATATGTAACATGTTCTTTTCGTAAAATCAATTGAAATATTTTAACATAAAGTTAATGTAACTTACTTCATTAATAGATTTAACTCATGTTCCAGGTGTCCCATATCCTTACATTATATTTAGTGACTAGGGTGTACTTGCATTTTTTGGTACTTGTCTATTATAGCGGCGCCCACCAAATTAAGAATGCGCCAACATCGCCAAGCTAGTCGAAGTCTAACTTTATTGATGCTATTTGCAGTCGCATTTCATATCCTACATTAAATTTGTTGGTTGAAATGCAGTTTAGCGTAACCACCCGTTGGCGACAGGAATTTTTTGGCGATATTTTGCCAATTGTGGTTACCATGCTTTCTCTCTGCGGTGGCTTTAGCCGTGGCAACCCTTTCGAATACATATAAAAATCGCCAAATTTGGCAATTTTTCAAATCTTGCTAAGTGGTTACTCTAAACTGCATTTTCACCAATTTGTTTTCATATTCTGTTAAATTTGTTTTCAATTCACAACTAGTACACCGGAGTAACGGACAAAGAATATTCTTGAAACTCTGAGAAGTCGACACTCAGCAACGAAAATGCCCAAAATATTAACCTCTGATTGGTTAAGAATTAAAAAAAAAAAAAAAAAAAAAAAGGATAGTTTCGGTTTAGAAACGGAGACGCAAAAAGATACTGTCTGTGATTGGCTAAAAAAAAAAAAACATTCATTAAGGTTCGTGAGTGTGAGATTACGGGGGTGTAATGCAGCGAGGGAAAAAGTAATCCGGACAGAAGGGGAAAAAAAAAAAAAAAAAAAAAAAAAAAAAAAAAAAAAAAAAAAAAAAAAAAAAAAACTGGTTAGAGAAAGGTATAAATATAAAAAAAAAAGAAAGCTCGTTACTGAAAATCAAAAATTATGTATCATATGCCTTATTCGAAAGGGTTGCCACGGCTAAAGCCACCGCAGTGGAGAGAAAGCATGGTTGCCACAATGGGTAAAATATCGCCAAAAAATTCCTGTCGCCAAGTGGTTACGCTAAACTGCATTCCAACCCATGCGTTAAATTTTTTTTCACGAAGCGCAGAACGGTAGCTCGCTTTTAGATAATCTCGGTCATAGAAACTTCGCAGCCAACATGAGCCTATTTTATATACATATCGAAGGAACAATTGAAAATCTGGAGCTACTTTTGCTCGCACATATTTGCTGACTTTGCATTACGGACTTCGGTAACCCACAAAAGAAGCTTCTGACTAATTTTCAAAGATGATTAGATGTATATTTGTATTTTTTTTGGTTAATAAACACTAGTAAATTAATGTGATTTTTTCATAATTTTCTTTTTGGCTAGCAGAACTCCAGACTTTGGCTCGCGAAACCCTGGGATTTCGAGAAACTCAGTTTGAAGACCACTTCTCTAAAGCAACACGAGGTTACAAGATTTATAATTCTAAATCATGGTCAAATGATTCTCAGAATACTTGAACTGGACCTACGGACAAGCTTCCCTTTCCTAACTCCCACCTTGTGGGAAGTTAAGAAAAGGAGGCGTTCTTAATTAAAGCAATTCTGGACGGAGCCTCAATCAAAGTAATTTTGTTATGAATTCATTTTCTCAGTTATTACCAAGCACGTGAAATTAAATCAGCCATGATTAAACAGAAACTTACTAAATGTTACATTTTTTTTCTCTTTTTCAATTTGGCAATATACATTTAATAAATTATTGAAAACCAATATTTTTCACAACATTAGGATTTGTTACCCAGAGAAGATTCTTGGTTTTCAGAAAAAACTTTTCTTTAAATGAGTAACAATTAAAGAAGTCACACGAGACTTGGTTAAAATACACAAAAAAGTCATTACTATATGAACTTTTTTGAACGAGATAGCGACTCATATTTCTCATGGACGAATAAAGAAGTCAATTAAAAAAGGCATTTTTCATTATTGATAGTAGAAAAAGCTACATATAGAAAAATATCCAAGACTGAATTAATGTAGAAGAAGAGATATTAGTGAATAAGGTAATAAACAATACAAATATTTTGAACTTAGTGTTAAAACTTGCTATGCTGCAGGAACATACACCGGACAAAGACCAAAAATCGAAATATCCTTTCTTTGTTACGTTAATTCTCTTTAGTGAATTTTCAGAAAAATTTTGCTATACTGGCTATTACATAATTCTGAAATTATTCTTTTATGAAGAACTTAATTATAATAGTGAGACTAGATATTCTTTAATCCGCACTTTCGAGAGGGTATCCATTTTCACTCCTCTTTTGGGTGGTATCATTGCGGATATATGGCTAGGATGCTTCAAGACAATTTCTTATGCATTCATCCTGTATATTTTGGGTAATACTATAGTCATCGTTTCTTCAATTCCTAAGGACGTGACATTAATGAGGACTCTAGCCCTATTAGGGGTCTTGATTGCAGTCGTTGGAAATGGAGGCATGCAACCATGTTTGCCTGCTTTCGGCGGGGATCAGTTTAAAAACAATCAAACCCGCCAACGCCGATACTTTTTTTCTTTATTTTACCTCGTCAGCAATGTAGGGACCATACTGCCTTTTTTATTTTTGACAGATCTTAGAGCTGAATTTAAATGTTTTTACCAAGATACTTATTCTGCTTTAACTTTTGGTATCCCTTCTTTACTCGTTCTACTTTCTTTTATCGTTTTTATATGTGGTAAGCCTTGGTACGAAAGACGTACAACAGCAAGAAGGACCTTGGCATCATTCTTCAAATGCGTTGCTTATGCATTAATCAAAAAGGTCACTAACAAAGGAGAAAAGAGAGATCATTGGCTAGATCATGCTGATAATAAGTATGACGAAGATCTGATTATCGATATCAAATCATTTTTGAATATTTTGTGGTTATATTTACCATTACCACTCTTCTGGGCACTTCATGAGAAACAGGGGACAAAATGGATGCTGCAAGCAGTTAGCATGGATAATGAAATTCGGGGATTTGGGATAAAACGTGATTATATGCAAACAATAAATCCAGTAATGATTGTTATATTAATCCCTGTGTTTGAATGCATAGTTTATCCCTGTATGTCAAAACTTAATCTGTGCAAAACAGATCTGCAAAGAATGACAGTAGGAGGTTGTCTGTTTGCAGTTGCTTTCCTCATATCTGGTGTTACAGAGATGAACATAGCGGCGAGGCAAAACATTCCCCCATATCTAAACAAATCAGACCTTTTTGTTGTAAATAATTCTCCTTGCAAGATATCAGTAAAAGATGCAAGCCCTAAATCTTTGGAAAAGTTTGACGGAAAATTTATAAACATTTCTGAAACAGCGGATGGAAAATTGAAAATTGTACCGGAAGAGTGTTCAGCAAGCGGAGATACCGTCACAACCATCAGTTCGTTGAAGACTTTTACGATAGTAATGTTGACTCTTTGGGATGATGAATTGTACTATATACCTCAAGAAGGTGAAACAAATGGAACAAGTAACAATATAACGAGAGTTAAAATATATTTTAAAACGGAAAAAACGTATAATAGTAGTAAGGACATTCATTTCATTCTCGAAAGTGGTAAGGAGCCTATTTGTTTGTATCCTTCGGAGAATATAAGTTTACCTTTTCAAGTGGGATGGACAGATTACCACTCAATTGATCCTGACGAATATACGATATATTTTTCAACGAATGAAACTGACAGCAATAAGCAACGTAAAGAACGAATCGATAGTTATACATTTCTCAAAGGAGCTAGTTATGTAGCGGCTTTTTATCAAACTGTGGGAGCAGAAAAAGATAAATTCTCCATTTATACTATTATACCGAATATTAAGACACCACTTTTTTATCTGCTGCCACAGATCTTTATTCTTACTTGCGGAGAAGTAATGTTTTGTGTAACAGGGCTGATATTTTCTTATTCGCAAGCACCAAAGTCTCTTAAGGCCATGGTGCAAGCAACATGGTTACTTTCGAACGCTATTGGTAATACTTTAGTCATTTTTATAGAAAAATTTCCAAAGTTTGAAAACCAATCGAGTCAGCATTTTCTGTACGCGGTGCTTATGCTTACGAGCATGTTAGCATTTGCTTGTCTGGGACATCTTTACAAATATGTAAATGAAGATGAAATTTCAGGATAAAATAGAATTTAAGGAATTATCAAGCCAGCTTAATTTCAATAAAAATATTTTGATTTCTCATACAGTGAATGTTCTATTTATTTCATATAAGTCTCAGAAAATAAAAAATAAGACCTTCTTTAACCAATTATTAAAAGATCTTATTCTTGGTATTATTAGCATTAACATAAATAGTAAAATGGTAGGTAAAATTTAAGAACACAATTCGGAAATACTGTCTAATTGGCGATTAAATTTTTGTCATCGAATTGAATTAAAATCCGTTCCGATCACAGCCATTATATGAAGGAAATCAAGGAAAGCATTGGGAGACACATTGTTTTACTGTTACGTTATGGATTTAAAAACTAATTTTTGATTTCGAAAGTTTTTGTTTAAATTGAATCGTAATTTTCTAGAGAACAAAATAGATATCATTTATTTCGAATTCGAGTTTAAACGTTAGAATTTTATTGCGACAATGTTGAAATATTTTTAAAAAAGAGAATGTTTATTTAACGATTAATTAATAAGCTATATAAAATAACCTAAACATTTTTAAATTGGAAGCTATACTTCGTACATAAAGGTAAGAGGTATTTTTGATTTATCTAGAGAATCTGTCGCTAGATTGGTCATATTTCTGCAATAAATTGTTGAATTCTTGCTAAGAAAATGTCAGTCTTCAAATAGATGACTGTCGGAAGATATACTGACAGGAATGTATATCTTCCGACAGTCATCTATTTGAATATTTACTATTGGTCCATCTGCATTATAATGGTTATGGTAAAAGTCGTGATCTGAACACTTCAATCTAGTAATCATAGATCAGAAAAAGTAAGTGGTTGTCATGCATTACACGTTACTTACAATCAGAAACAAACTATGCAAAATGTGACAACTTATTTTAATTAGAATAATTATTTTGGCCAATATGTAGTGTACATCCAGAAGACAAGAACGGACTTTTTTTTCACTGACTCAATATATGTTAGGCTTAGCATGACAATCGCATTGGCACAAAATTTGGCATGAAAAGCCTCATGATCAAAAAATGCAAAATGGCTTCAATCTTGGCATTAGTATAGCATTAGATCGTTTCTTTCAGTATTTTTTTTTTCATTCTTCTTAAAGGTCCACTCTCTCTCTCTCTCACACACACTTTTCTACTCATAGTTTGAAAATCTATGCATGAATCTGAGAGAAACACATAAAACGTGACACAGAAATCAGCGTAATTTGTTCATTGATGGGTGATAAAATATTACATATGGTCCACACGAGTCGCAAGTTCTGGTCATGTTTCCATTACAGACCCAACTTGCAGCGGAGTTGATGTAGGCTTAATTTATTGGGACTCAGAAGTCCGTCATTGGCATGCAATGGATATGGAAAGTGTAATGCTGATTCAGGTGTCAATTTCGTCATCCGATCTAAGGACAAAATTACTAGGAATTTTCGAGTTACGCAGACTTTTGAATTAAAATTTTTGAGTTACTCAGACACAAATAGCCGGAAGCATTCAATGCAAATAAATATTGATTGATTGGTTTATATTACTGTCGTATTAGAAGCAACACGAGGGGTATTGGCAACGGACCTGAACTAAGTGACGTTACAAATAAACAATCAGTTTAATTAATCACTCTCCTCCACTATATACCACAAACGAGGTATGGCTATTAAATAACGAGATTGACGCTGTAAAACTTTTATTTTAATTTTCCTATATATTTACTTATTACCATCTTCAATAAACACTCTATCCCTATAACGTTCCATATGCATCTTTTATTGTTCAAAATAGTGTTGGAAGTCTTCTTCTACCAGCTCCATCAGGACGCATGCCGCTTTCTCTTTCACAGCATCTACGGCATCAAATCTCGTTTCTTTTAATGCTAGGAAACTGATAGAATTCGCAAGGCGTAAGATCTAGTGAATAGGGGGATGGTATAACACTGGGATGCTGTACTTGGTCTAGTAACCTCCAGAAAGACAATGCGGAATGAATTGCCCTTCCACAATTCGGGTCGTTTATTTCTTATTCTTTCACGGAGTTAGCAAGAACGTGAAAATAGTAATGTCGATTAATAGTTTGACCATCAGGAACCCAGTGAAGGTAACGTAATCCTATTAATGTCAAGAAAACAGCAACCATCATTCCTTTGAATCTTGATTTGCTCATTCGATTTTTTTTTTTTGGCTCTCGGTGAAGATGGGCTCATGCAGTGCCCATCTAGATTGGCGCTTCGTTTCAGGATCATAAGTAAAAAAAATGATACATCGCATGTTATTATCCTTTCCAATAAGTTTTGATTATTTTCAATGGCATTCAAAGTGTCAATACAAACATTTTTGCGAGCTTCTTGTTGTTTATCGTGAGAATTTTAGGCACCATTTTAGCTCACTTTTTGCATGTTAAAATTATCATGTAAAATTTGCTGTGCGCTGATTCTTTGCGAATTCTTATAGTTTTAACAATCACGCGAATACATAACCGACGATTTGATCGAACCAGATTACTGAATTTTTCGATATTGTCATCCATTTTCGACGTGGAAGGGCGACTCGGATGTGAATTATCTTCAACGTCTTCTCAGCCACCCTGAAAACGCTTAAACTGCTCAAAAACACATGCACGCGATGCACATTCATTGCCATATACTTATTTTAATGAATTATAAGTTTCAGTAGCGATTTTTTCATATTTGATGTGAAATTTCAAAACAATTCGTTGCTCCATTGCTACACTTACCATTTTTCAGGCAAAATGACAAAACAAAACAAACAGACAAAAAATAAACTTTAATGTGAAGGAAGGCTACATCTATACGAATTTATTAACAGAAACGAGAGGAATTGTATTCGAAATAAAAGGCATCACGCTAAACAACTATTGGTTGCAGGCGTTTGGCGCATGCGTACTTCTGTAGCAGAGTCAATCTCGTATACATCAGAATATTTTTTTAAATTCAGAAAAAATTAGCACACGGTAAACACTTCCATTTTTGTATTTATTTTATTCAAAAATCTAGATTTCATGATCTAGAAACGACTTATTAAAGATTTTCTTAAAATTAATGGGGAAAAAAAATCTTTAGAAATGTTATGTAGTGTGGATGTGCCGTGTAGGATGTTAACTCAAGTTTTGGTCTCGAAAATACTATTCTTTCTAAAGAAATATAAAAATACTCTTCCCCTTAACAAAGATAAAATGAAATCATATTCATATTTTTTTCTTACAATCGTTTCATCTGCAGGTAATATCTCCCTTCTCTAAAACTCTTCTTGATTTTTCCTACACTCGCACACACGCAATGATAATAAAACCATATATAATAATATTAATATCTTATTTGGTTGATTGGCTCCTATAACTTCGAGATTTTCCACTTAAAGTTAAAATTCTGTGAAAGTTCTGCTGGAAAAATTTAATTCTTTAAGAAATAGGCTTACTTTTTTTTTTTTTTTTTTTAAATAAATAAATTTACTTAATTCTCAACTGAGATTTCTTATACATATAATTTTACGAAACTGAGAGCAAACTAATCTGCTTCATAGTGTATAATATCTAAAAGTTAAGAATTCTAGTCTCAATCCAATTTAAACTTTTGTGTTGTGCTACAGTGCATTTGAATACGAATTCAATCTTGTTGAAGCTTTTATACCTTTTTTTTAATATGGGTATTTTTCAAAAGTTCGGAATATGAGAAACTTATTCAATTGGTGATCTAGTCATTTTACCTAATCGAGAGAGCATTAATTGAATAAAATAAAAAAAAAAATAAAATAATAATAATTAAAAAAAAAAAAACCAAGTAGAGAAGGGTGAAGCCCTGTTTTAGAACACTTCATGGTAACGAAAAACAACATCGAGAAAGAAAAAAACACCCACCCAATTTCTAATAGGATTGCATTTATTCAAGCGTTTCCAATTTGATGTATCTATTGCACTTTTCAGTGCCATTTTTTTCCATCATCATGACGTGGGTTTAAAATAACACATATTTGTTATAATTGCTATAGATCAGAGGTTTTCAAACTCTTAAATTTCGGGGAACCCTTTGAGCTTATTATTTTCTTGAAGGAACCCCTTGATCAAAGAGAAGAAAAATAGGATATCAAAGCTATGTCCTACTCAAATTCATAAAATTATTATTGCATCTCTATTTTATCACAATAGAAATGTCTTAATAAGATATTGAATGGTAAGGTAGCTAATGGGTGTTTTGGGTGGAGGGTTTCTAAAATATATTCTATGAATAATAAACAAAAGCAACGTTATTTTAAATTATAACAAATTAATAGAAAGAAATTTTTTAATGACTTCGCTGCGATTTTTTTTATTTTTATTGTAAAGTATTTTTACGTCTAGAATAATTGTTGAAATCTGCAACCTAATGTCATCTTCAGCATCCCATCTGTTTTCAAGATTTTCGTATACATATGTTGAAACATATTACATTGGAAGTTACAAAGCTCTTTTGGCAATTTCAGGTAGTTCTTTTCTAATGTCAATCCAAAATAATTCGAGATAAAAACCAACGTTTTTAAAAACAACGTTTTTATATGGTGGCAAAGTTTATTAAAAAATTATTAAAATATTAGTTAAAATTGGTCGCAAATATCTAAATATTGCATTGTTAGGCAAATAAGAACGGTTCCCAAAATTTCAGAGCTCTAGCTTGATGGGAAGTTGGTTAAATTAACAATAGACAATTTGATGACACACTGATACACATACATACAGACACACACCAAGTGAAATACATAACACAGTTAAAACTAGCTAAAATTAATTAATCCGGTAAATTAAATGGTTGGAATACAGTTTAGTCAAACCACTCTTGGAGACAGGAATTCTTTGGCGGTATTTTGCCAAATGTTGCTAAATTGGTCCGCGAAGCGGACTTAACATT